>JAVSBS010026892.1:46710-74701 GCA_033124195.1 Coracias cyanogaster | reverse complement strand
ATAAATATATTGATTAAAATTCTGCCTGCTTAGAAACAAAGGACAAATTAAATAACTGCTTCACTGTGAGAATATACGTGTGTAAGAATCTCCACTTCGATACACAGCTTCATTGAACTTGGTGAGATTTGGTTAAAAAAAAAAAAGAAATTTATAACATCCGTAGACGGATCTTTCTGCAATTCAGGAAACTGTAAATCAAGTAAAGAAATCTGGAAGAGGCAGAGTGCAATGGCAATACACTGCAGTTGGTTAGGAGGCGTATCAGCTGTCAAATATTTTGTGTGTATTCTGCTGAAGAGATGCTGTTTCACAATAAGGAGGTTTTTAGATATAGCTCAGTGAGCTGTCCCGCTCTGCAAGTCATGTAAACAATTCATTTTAGTTGAGTCAAATCTCCAGTCGCATTTCAAGGCTCTGCACAAAAAAGACGCAATATGCTACTTCACAGGGCCTTTACTTTTAAAATAGAACATATTTGAATGAGTTGTTTTCTGTAAACAATGTTATTTGTTCCAGTACTGGACGTGGGCTGTGGGTAACCTGGAAACAAACCTGACAGAGCAGATTGACATCCGTGATCCAGTCACATCTGATAGTCCGGCCTTATCAGCAAATTGAAGCCGTCAAAAATGGTGCAATAACACCCGCTTCATGCCCCTTCAAAGGAGTCATCAATGCCAAGGGACTTGACAGTTACAAACTATGGGTGTCAGCCACTGCAATGGCCAAATAGGCTCAATGGGACAATTTGTACCCATCACCACAAAAACTGCTCTGTAAGTTACGACCGTTTTAGAATAGGTATCTACTAACCTCAAACTTAAGTTGAAAGGTTTGGAAAAATCTGCCTTAAGAGCACCACAAAATAACACCTTCCAACTTGTCTTTAGTTGAAGACCTGAATTTCTGACTGATGGTTTCAGAACATCAGGTCTTAAATGTCACTGATCCCACAGAAAAGCACTGATGTGCTCTGGCAGTGGTTCAGCTCTGTACGGCTAACTACCAGGCCTCACACTGGTTTAGTTTTCATTACCCAAAATGTCATTTTGAAGGGTTCCCCATTTAATACATAAATGCCAGATGCCAAGATGTTCAGTGACCTTCTAAAATAGCACTATCATTTTGCTTTAAGGTACGCTGATTTTTTCCTAGGCACTGTGCCCACAAACCAGCCTACAACGTAGCAGCACCATCAGAGGATGATACTGGTGGAAGCAACCTTAGACCAGAAGTGACAGTGGACATACGGCAACGATTACTCTGAGGCACAATCTTGGCAGCTCAGGAGCGTTTGTATTTCCACCTGAGGTATCTGAGCCCAACTGAAGCAAAACCGTCAGAAGTACTTCACTGTTTAGGAGCTTCAGTTACATTTCCAAAGGTTACTCAGTCATTCAGGACACCAGCTCTCATGGAAAGCTTTTGAGATTTTTCACTGAAAGTGAGACTTTGACTCCCAGGTGTATGCTTGACGTAAGACTTAAAACATTGAGTAACATAAGCATATGTAAAATATTCACCTGTATACACCACATTTGTTCTAAACATAGGGGTTAATAGCAAAGTTTTAAAACCTCTGGTAACAAATCCATAATTTTAGTCAGTTTTCTTGGGTCACTGAATCACTGTATTTATAGATGTTACTCCCTGCCCCTTGCATCCTGGAAAATGATGACACTAGTACAAAAGCATCTCAGTGATAAGAGAATGAACATAGAGTAAAATCAGTAGGGATTTTACTAAGAGTATTGAGGGTAGTGTTGATGCTAGATGCTGCCCAAATCTCTACCTGAGATTTATCTCTGACAGAGATTCTTCTAGAGTTCATGTCAGTCTCAACATAATAAAAGTGTGAAAAAAAAAAAAAAAAAATCTGGTAATGGAAGAAAACCGACAAAAGTAAATCACCCCATGGCAAGATAACCCAACACATTGCTTCTAAGCAGTGGTGAAGAGTCTCTGCAGGAATGCTTTTATTTGATTATTCTCCAACAGCTTGCATGCCCATCTTCTGTAGCTCAATTCAGGAAAAATCCTACAGCGGCCACTGTCTTGCAGTTTCCCCTGTTCGGGAAAAAGGGATTCTCTCCTGCACAACGCAATTCAGTACAACCCTCCTCAGCAGCAGGGAATGCTCTGATAAACAAGTGAAAACTGAACTCTCTGCAACAGATGAGTTGAAGTGTGAACTGATACAAAAATGTCAGCTGCATCTTGCTTCTCAGACGTGGGCAATCACCCCTTCTGCTGTTCTACCTGTGCAAAAACTGTCTTTAGCTGCAGGAAAGGGAGATGTCTCTACACCTTGACAACATTAACAAAAAGGCAACCGCGCGTCTGTTTTGGGGAACATCGTAAACTAGCAGGGGAAAAAAAATTAACACTGGAACAGTTGATTTCACCCAAACTATGTCTATTAGCAACACCTTCTATCTTTGGAGAACCATGCCTATACACATATATTCTAAGAATAACAGACAGTTTTCGGAGTTATCCAAATGGACATGACACACCCGGATCCATGGAGACTTTCAGCACAGAAAAGTAAACTATTTTTAAACAAAGAACTGAAACCACAACATCCTCTGCCCCATACAATCCAGTCATAAGTTTTATCTGTATTTTTCAGATAGAGTTACAAGCTGTATCCGCCTAAACTGATACAGAAAAAAGAGATAGAAAATTATCCTAAAACTTCAGCAGTTTCCTTTAGGTCTCAAGGGACATTTTAATAACCCTTCAGGAAATGATAAAAATAGTCTGACATACTTGGAGCTAAAAGAGAAAAATTCACTTCTGACTCCACTCTATTGTCCATTTATGACCTTTTGTTATGCTGCAGGGATATAAGTACCAAGAGGAAGAAAATACTGACAGACAACATCCTCCTTACCATTAGCCTAGTAGTGCAAAAGGTCTTACATGCCCTGTCTGGAAGCATGGAGAACTTCCTCTCTCAAAACCACGCTCTTAATGTTCACCACCATCACAAAAAAAAAGACAGAATGTGGTAAGCTGTATGAACTGGCATTTCTTTACGTTTACTCAGCTGTTTATTACCTTAAAATAGAAGCTATGTTGCCTTTGAACTCTGACCTTTTGATTAGGAAAACTCATTAAAGAAGATAAAATGATTCCAATGAAATTCATAAGCCTTCTTCAAGAATGGCCCTGAATACCTAAGCATGTCTCTTGTGACAAATAAAAGGAAAAATTTTACAAGATTTAAAAAAAAAACCCACCGACTGTTCATTCAAGTTGTATACTCTGAGATATGAAATGCTGAATTATCTGTGCCCAAGCTGAGATGGCTAAACTGAAGGGGGAAAAACAAAGAAAGAAATGAAAAAAATATCAAAGCCCCACCTACTCATTAAAGGAAATTTAATTTCCAAGACACAACCGAGCAACACACCAACATGGTCCAGTTCTCTCATGAAATTCAGTAGCATACACTTCTACAATGGGAAACTGCAGACATATAGACACTACTTAAAAGGTATAGGAGGCTCCAGCTGTAAATACAGGCTATATAGTAGAGGACACACAGGGCCAGGTCTTCATATATGATAAAGCTTCCAAGCTTCACTGACAAGAGCTGGGAAGTGGCACTGATGTTGTAATCACACTTCAGCAGTGATAAACTTTCTTATTTTGTGTATTATCTTAATATACTTTTTAAAACTATTCTTTTATAAGTTTTATTCTACAGTTAAAGTTTAAAGTCTTAAACTGGAAAACCTACTTTTCTATTACAAGTAGATTGGCTACACTGAGATATAAATAGCTTCCCTGTCAACATATCTCTAGAGATCTTTGATGTTACTCAAAAAGACATATCCAACATGATGTTTTTTCACGGCAAGGCTTGGTTTCTAGGTATGATTTTAAATTGGCATCTGCTAGAAATATTTTGTGTCACTTCTGGAAGAATCAGTATGTGAATTAAGTTATAAATCTGCCTGGACAAGTAATTATCAGTTTGTTGTAGCATCCTTCCATACTTATGACAGTAGAGGAGGACTTCATTTAGGATTTCTTCAGAAGGGAGATTGCATTTAGGTCCCTTACAACTAATATATTTATTAAAGCTTTTATTATGCAAGTGCTGCTGCTGGGAAATGCTGAAGGTATCTTGTCCTACATCAAAAAATAATTAGAATTATATAGAATCAATAAGCTAACGCATAACTTTGCACTACATGAATCACAGTTTGTTCCCCAAAATAACTTTTAATTCATGATTGAAAAGATTTTGCCTTGCTTAGACCAGAAAAGGAAGTTTTGAGATGAAGACCAAGCCACTACGTGCTCCCCAGATATATTTACCCAAATGTAATTAAGGAATGCTTTACAAAATAAAATATTTATTCCAAAATCAAATGAGCACTCTTGACATGTACTTCCCCTTACTTCCTGACCCAGTACTCCTACTTAACCATATTAATAATGAACCATTTTCAAGAAGTCAAAATGGTTAATACATTCCTCATAATCTCCCAGTCCTGGAAGCCGAAGATAGTAGTATAATTAATGTTCATGAGGAATGTCAGAAAGCTGCTGCTTTGTTTCTTGACTTATATGGGGTGGAAATGGGAGAGGAGGGAGGTACAGAATAAAAACAACACTGAAGAAAAGCCATTGAGCCCTTTAATATGTAGTAGTTTTCTTCTTTTTTAAGTATTCTTACAGAAGACCAGCCTCTGAAGCATTGAAAATAATCAACTCTTTTCACTGCTTCACAAAACGAGAAACGAGTGCCCAGTCTTGCAGCATTG
Source organism: Coracias cyanogaster (assembly GCA_033124195.1). Classification (NCBI taxonomy): domain Eukaryota; kingdom Metazoa; phylum Chordata; class Aves; order Coraciiformes; family Coraciidae; genus Coracias; species Coracias cyanogaster. Next base: position 69,917 of record JAVSBS010026892.1, on the reverse strand, counting down.
CCATTGTACAGCAAAGACAACCCATGTGGAAGAGATAAAAAGCCTACAACCATTCCCAGTTTACCTCCATGTGGACGAGGAAGAACAAAACCAGAGGGTGATGCATCTTTATCAACAACTGCCAGTCACTACTCTTTTGCCATATGCAAATACACCAGTGTTCATTTGCTGAATTTGCTCATCAAAGGAAAATGCTTCTGGAAAGAGAACTGCTGACAAATACAGGGAGCTGCCACATGGAGCGCTTTGGCAGACCTGCCTTGAACTTGATGCCTATTGTCATTTTTGTTGTGCTCATGCTTTTAACTGCAATAATAAACAATACCTCATGTTCTTCCGCTCATTCTGAAGATGCAAATTGCTATTAAAATCTTGAATTCCAGAGAATAGCTTTTGAGCTAACTTTCCAGGGCCGCCTTCTCTTAAGCATTAAAGTTCTTGCCATATTGTGCACATGGTAATTTGTAATGACCTTTTTTCCCCCATTTAAGATGAAAAGTAGGTGTTTTGGCAATAATCAGACCTAAAAATCTCAAAACCATTATTCAGAGGCTTAGTACAACAAAAACATTACCTATCTGTGTTCATCCAAATCCACCCAAAAACTGCAGGCCTCTAATTCCCTCCCTGAAAAGCTTTACCAGCTGTAATTGCCAGTGCTCAACTCTGAACAAGCTTATGACGTCTCTATCGATGTATTTCCATTGAAAGTGAAGCCACAATATAGCTAATCTATACCTACCGTATTCTAAATAACAGCTGAGTATCACTGACCTCAGAGAACACAGATAAAGGAGTTCATAGAAAAAAAAGCCATAGAAATAATTACCTCTCAGTATTATATTATTTATAGTTTTTTCTGTTTGCTGCTGTCATTTCTCTAATCATTCTGGTACTTGCAGGCGAATCGCTAGCACTGCTTGATTGATTCTTACTGGTGCAGAAACAATATAATCTGCAAAATTTATTGATAAAGATTCTATAGTCACCAATCTCACGCATGACTGGGATGACAACTATGGAGTGTAAGTTCATATCATTATTGAGACCTGGGTCAGTTTAGTCCGAAAGATATTGCTGAAGTCATGCAGATAAGCCACATTATGTTTAGCAAATCCCTAAATCACCAAAAAAGCTAATTCAACATGTATATGGCAATTCTTTCAGTCTTGCTAAGGCCAAGACGAGCTCCTTCCTTTGGTGTATGCAAGTCAGTCAAACCACCTCAGTCACACAATCCTTTGTATACGTTGACCATCATGATTTTCACTGGAGCTTCACTTTTAGGAAATTTGTTGCCTTCCAAAGTCAGCACAATCTCCTCTTAATTCTTTGCCCACATTATAAGCTTAGACCGAACAGATGAAAGATGAAGACCCATGTATCCACAAGAATGGTGAAATACAATTAACTGAGCAAGCAATGGAAGTTCTGGATGGCTGCTGCTTTTAATCATCTGGAAAATGTTTAGGTCAATTTCTTTTTTGTTTTCCTGATACAACCCCATGTTTTGTGATTTATTTCTTCATCAGTACCCACAAATAAACAATGTAATGTGGCTTTTTTCTTCTTTTGGAGAAATCTCTTTCTATACTGTGGTGAGATAGGAGGAGTCTATCGGGGATTAAGACAAAGACTCAAAGGGCCATATGGTACCTTTATACAAGCAGTGAGCGGGACTACAGATCATCACAGAAAACTTACAGCATATACTTAACAATACGTTATGCCCAAGTACGTACTAAGGTTGCTGAAATTGTAATTGCTATCTAGGGGTAAAGAGAGATCATGTTTGATCACATATTCACAAGCCATCAACTTTTTACACATAAGCACAAAACATACATAGAAATCTATGAAGCATTAAGAGCTCCCCTGTTTTTTTAATACGGCATACACAGTGAAAACAAGAGAGAGGAAACAAGAGGATGTACTTTCACCTGGAATTTGTCTATATTGTGTAGGAAGGCATATTGAGACAGGGACAGGTAGAAAAAAGGGATAATACATACAAAGCAAAGAATTAACCATATCCTGGAGGCCTGGAAATGCTTCCCTAATTTCTGGACATAGTGCTGTCATCCTGGCAGCAGATGTAGCCTCTTGGTAAACTCCGCTCTAACACCTTGCCTTAAGCCTGGAGTTTTACCATGTCCTGCAGGGACATAGATTCCCTGCAAGGGATCACCGGGGCCAGGATTCTCCTGGAGAGCTGGCAAACATCCTGCAAGGCAAGTAGGGTTGTAAAGAGAGTGACCTCATCTTCAGTTGGCAAGCAAAAGACTACCACGGACTGATCTGAACCAAATCCTTATCTGAGGTGTCCTCATACAGATACCATTCACCTGGGGAAAGGAGGGTTGCAGCTCCTTACACTCAGTATTACAAAGAGCTTCTTTCCATGCATCTCCCAGACCTTCTGAGCAGGCAGTATCATGTACATGACAGTCAAACGTCCACAACTGCAACTGCATTTTATAAATACTGAGACGCTGCACGCAGTCTTTTCCAGAAGGAACAAAAGATGCATTTCTATCACAGCAGAACTCAGATCCAGCTGTACTGTGTTTCAGTCTGAATCTAGCCAAGTAACTAGGTACCCAGAAAACACTTGTGTACACCATTGAAAAACCTGCCTCGGTCCACCACTGCAGCTATCCCAGTAGCACATGGCCCCGGGCTGGCGATCCGCAGATCTCCGCACACAAAACTACTTCAGAGCGGCACGGGAAAGAGCGAGCGGAAGAGCAAACTACTGCAGAAACACAGAACTATGATCCCAGCTTATAATTTTACATTCAGCTTTTCCATTAATCAAATGATTAGCAAAGAGATAAGGCATGAACAGAAGATGTAGGTCAAGAACAAATGCCCACTTGGATCTTGATCTGCATCAAGATGGCACCTCCTGAACTTCTGAAGGTAGAACAAATTGTCCTGAAGACACTGTCTTAAGCCCAGCTTGACATTATTTGAAGCAAAATGACAAGAAAGGGAAGCAGCCAAGGCACCAAGTTAGACAACCAATTGTTTTCCATGCCGTTTCCTGCATTGCTTTTGTTTTTAACTGAAACGTGACCTGCCACTAAATGAACATCCAAGCGTTTATTGTCACCAGATCTCTGAAGTGACAAGTCTGTAATAAGACTGCCTTCCGCAATAAACCTTTTTTGTAAGAGGAGATGAAAATTGTCCCTCAAAACATATTAGCAAGACTGGATTGATTTATATAACAGCACAACAGAATAGCAAGTCATGAAGGATAAAATAATTGTCTTAATAACGTCCACTACAATGACGAACTGAAGCAGTTAGTACATTAGTAGGCTATTTATGTACACTTTGATTGCATTAGGTTTCGCTGCCTATAGTCACCTCAGAAGTGCACCAACAGCTCTGTAATTCACAGCACTTCCTGGCTTATTACTGAGAGCACAGCGACTAATGTTTCACTTTCCCATTTTTAAAGCAAACATTTTTGCCTTTTTAGTCATTGCCAGTGGAAATATGACAGAAGGAAGAGGATAATGTATACCATTTTTTGGTATAATATTTTTGTATTTGTAAGACTTTTTTTTTACTGTTTCTCTTCTCTAGCCCTTCCCAGATGGGACATTTCCAGACACAGCTGTATCACATCCTCTTTTCTGTTGTCAAAAAATAAAATCCAAAAGTAATTCCTGGTAAACAGAGACCATGTACTTGGGCTGGCAGCATTACTGAAACAGGGAAATGTCGTATTGTCCACTTTCCAAACCACTGCATACATCCAATCTCAGCCTGGGTGGCCAAGGATTTGAAATAAGGGGAACACTGTCAAAATCCCGCAGCCAAGGGCATTTCCCAACCAAATGGTTCTTTTAGCACTGGTAACAGCTAAATACAGGCAAGCAAAGATTATTGGTGCTCCCCATTCAAAATCATGCCTTGCCAAGAGAAGAACAGAAGTAATTGTTTCCTCTCTTGGCTGATCTGCAGCGTAAGAGCAGAAGAAATACATGGAGGTCCTCAGGATATGGGAAGACATGTAAGAGGAACTGCTGGATTCACACAGGCTTTTGGTGGGAGTTTTGGGGGAGATTTTAGGGGTTGGTGTTTTGTGGGAGGCTCTTTTGGTTTGCTTTTGTTTTTTTAACGAAGAAAAGCATTGCCATCCAAAACTGCAAACTAGAAACAGTCCTGCATACCAGTGCAGATGATGTGTATAGAGTAGTTTGAAGAAATGCAGCAGTTATGAAGGTATAATCAGTTGAAAGCACTGAATATATTTTTCAGTGGTCATTCAAGATTGCCTGTTGCAACTTCAGTTTTTCCAGCATATCTCATTCTGCAGCCAAAATGAACTCTTTATAGACTCAAATCAACCTCCATGTGTGGGAGGTCTCTTGTATTTAGCAAGGCACTTAATGTACATTTAGTAATACAGTATTTTTATATATTTATCATGGCATTTTGCATTGCCTTGACACTTCAGAAAAACAAATATATGTATTTTGTTTAAAATAGACGTATCTTCTTTGTCATGGTTTTATGATGATTCCCACCTCTGTTTTCATTTAAATGCTATTAAGTGTGTTTTGTTTTTAACAGTCTTTGAGAAATGATTAGCAATAAAAACATTTAGATAACGGTTCACCTATTTTTGTTCACACTGACGTATCAGAACACTATCCTTTGCTGGACTCTGAAAGGATGGAAGCAGTGTTACACAATACCCACTACCCCCTAGTCCTTTTGTTAATTATCCCTAATCAGCTGTTGCTTCACAAATCAAATTTTTAGTCCTTTTAGCCATGCAGTGTGATGCTAATGTGTGGCAACAGAATGTTGATTATAGACCACTGAGTAGCACGAGCTGCCCCATTAGTGGCATCCAGCTGTCCAGATTCATGCATGAGCAAGAAGGATTTAATAAGTTAAGATGAAGAGCAGTGAAATGCCTGTGATGCAAATAAGGACAATACAGAAATAATTAGCATGAGGCAAACCATCTTTTCAAAGCACAATTAGTGCTGAGGTAAATGACTGTAACTTCATTAATCACTAGGTGTATTGTAAACTTTTAAAATAAACTGCTTTGACACCACAAAGGAATGTATTCTAGAATTTCCGTGCATAATTATGAAAGTGAAATTAAATTACTTCAAAAGTTGTATGAATCACTCCTACCCAGAGCATTAAAAGTAAAATTCTGATGATTGTGTGACTATTCTGAGATTATTGAAAACATCAGCATTTAAAAACTTCCAAAGGAACTATTTACACCTTAAGGTATTATATTTCTTCTTGTTTTGTTTCAACTCAACAAAACAGGACTTTTACTCCCAATGGTTTAGGCATGGGTAGTTTCTAAAATATTTTTAATGCTTCTGTTAACCCTCTTTCTGGCAGTGATGAATATAAAAGCAGGGTGCAAGAAACTGGGCATTCCAAGGGCTACAGCACTAAAAATACCCATGAACAGCTTGAGCACAATTTGCAGGATTAACTGTTTTAAAATCATTTTAATTAACACAGAAAAGCGCTACTCTTTTGGGATCCCAGTGTCTTCAGCTGTAGGAAGCATCAGAGTATCACTGGCATCAAACTTAAATTCTGGTAACATGGGTAAGTTTGTATTTTTCATGTCATCTTTCTAAATCAGAACCCGGAAGCTTGTGTATGAAGAGTTTCTGTGTTTTTCAAATGTAAAACACTTCTGAGAACAGAAGACATGAGAATTCAGTGTTGTTATTGTATCCTGGTTGTTCATTATCAACTACCATTTCTTTATTGACTATTTTGTTCCTCTGTTACTCAGTGATAAGGGCTTTTCTACAGGTTAGTCTCTCCTCTCCCCCCGACAAACTTTTCCATGCTTGCTGTATTTTGCCATCTGATCTCAACCTACAACGACCAAAATCCCCCACCACAAGTTTCCTTCCAAGTTTCAAGTACATCCCCAAACCACCATGGTAGTTCTTCACCTCCATATCCAATTGCTTTCCATTCTAACAGGCTTCAAATAAAAGTGCTGAAGGTTGAGATTAGCCCATCATTACTTCAAAAATGATCACAGTATCATTTTTCTTAGTTTATACATCCTGGCCTAAATTTCCTTAGGGTACAGAACTTGGCAGTGTGTTCTTCTGGTATAATAAACAGTCAATGGTTCCATAAATTCCAGGGTCCAGCTTCTCAGCTGATGCAAATTGACTTAAATAGAGCTAAGCACACTGACAGTGGCTGAGAAAGCAGCTCTGTATATCTAATTATACACACAGCAAAAAAGTCACTAAGAGCTCTATCTCAGTTCAGCCTATTTTACGTAATTAACTGTACAATAAAATGTTCCATGATCAAATAGCTCCGCTCCTTTGAAGTACTCACTTTCCATTTCCTCCAGTAAGCACATCTAAGAAAAAATTCCTTTATACGTCCATGAACATTGAAACCATCAGCACCAGAGGGCTGCCGTTTTCTATTTTGTGCCTAATCCCAGATATTCTAGAGAGAAAAGCAAAATCTCCAGCTGGGTGCTGTGACTGCAGAATAAGTCTCTTCAAATACATGATGTTCATCGGTACAACTGGAATCACATCAGTTCTGACAGGCACCAAAGCCACGTTCTCCATTTCATTCTACACAGGCCAGACTAGTGCAAAGGGCAAAAAGCTCTCAGACTTGAACAGAATGGTCTGGATTTGGATCAGTGACCTGGAGGTGAAAGGCTTGCTAAACAACCTTCCCGGCTTCGCTCTGCCTCTTCTTCAGCCCTCATTCCAAAAACAAAGATGCATTCATTCTAAGCCCTGTTAACTTTGGGGGGGTGGGATGGGGAAGAGACAGTAATTAGCGTGCCTCAGTTACAGAGATGGTTCATTTCTTAAACTCCTTGTCAAGTCATTACTCCATTTTTTGACAAAGCAGCCTGGATTAAATCCATAAGTAAATGGATTTATGTCATTTAGTTGCTCAGATTTTAAAACACTCCAAAGGCTCAGCGCCTTGCCCTACTCCTACAGGAGCTTATGTGCGATTCCCACAGGCAATATTTATTAAGTGCGTTACATCATTATTTTCTAAATCAAAATTCTCTGTATGTTTTAGCAAATTGCCTCCTAGAATAAGGGTGGTACAGAGCCTCAGAACTGTTAAGTTATAATAACTTCTCTTTGGTTATCTCTGCTTTATTTCTCCCTAGAAGCCTTCAAGGCATTCACAGCAGTCCCTGACAGAATGTGCTGGAATACAATAATACGTCAATTAACTACAGTCAACCAGCTGCTAATACTATTTCTCCAAAATGTCTTAATTATTAATGGAAAGCACTGTGGTGTGGCAACATGCTGGAAGACTAACTGAAAAAGAAATTATGACCTAGTTCTACGAATAATTATATTGCATTTCCTAACATTTTCCTATCAAGTTCATTAGTACGGTTGTGGTTTTAAGTTCACAGATCCAATTTGACCTCTTTTAGCAACAGCCCACAGAGGCCACCCAGCCAGCAAAACCCTATATTTGTCACATATTTTCACTGGATAAAGCTTTATAAATTATACACCATCTATGGCTCTGCATTCATAGGTATTTTCATTAACCACTGAACGTTTCTTCAAAGTCACTTTCTAGAACATTTAGAAAAAATTATCTGGAAAAAAGGTAACACCTCTAAATGACTGTGTATGGAATTACTCACACAGGTGCTAATTAATCTAGTTGAAAACTGGGATGTAACAGCTCTGGAGACTATTACAAAACATAAAGCCTTTTTGCTTGTGCCTGATTAGATCAAGCACAGCCCAGGTGACACGTGTCTGACAGCAGCTGAGGCTAGGGCTGCTCGGTGGCCTGCGTGAAATGCATCGATTGTCTCGATTCAGTTCCAAAGCAACACGCGTCACCATCACAAAAAAATGCTCCAGGAGCTGGCACAAATTGACACCCTTGTTGGCAGCCTCAGTGGTGGTGCCAAAGGCTGAAGTGGGTTTGTGATTGCTCTGTTGTTCTGCTCACAGACGTTGTCATTTCTGATAATGCTGACATCTCAACACATCCACAGCCCAGCACTCTTCAACTCTTCCCTCCTTGCATCCCGCCGGGCAGCGTCACTATCTTGGGCGGCAAACCAGTAAATTACCAAAATCCCTTAGATGCCACATATAGACTGTTTCTAGAGATACACTTATGATATTCAAATCTCGTTAAGTTTTCTAAACAAACGGAAGTTTGAGCAGTAAGGCAGTGCATAATAAGCAACAATACATCATTAAAACATAGGACCACTGCGTTACAGTTCAGAGACAGTAAATGGTTTGATAGCATTTCATGTTCAATTTTGTTTTAAATAACAGCTGTCTGTGCTTCTGTGTCCCTGCAGGAAGAAAAAAAAAAAAAATCAAAGCTAATGCAGGAAAAAAATACTACTGCCCTCCCTCCTTTCCAAAAGGAATTCTTCAACTATTCAATCAATTCAAATCCAAAAATAACTGGGAAAAAAAAAATACTTGGAGAGAAAAAAAGAATGCCTTCCTAATTGCATATTAATTGCTATATCCAATTGTAACTTTCCTTTGCACTAGCAAGTAACATAATTTGTGCCATTATAAGGCTCTGGAGAATCCTGCCAACAGAGAATGTGCATGTCAAATAATTGATTCAACCTGCCACTTCCCACAGGGTCAATAAGGAGCAGCTGGACTTGAAATCCCTACCTAAAAACAACAGCTGCAACACACCAGACAGACCCGGAGCAGAGGCACAGTCTTTGCTTCCCCTCTCCTCATCCAAAACACTTTGTTAAATGCCCAGGCAACAGAGCAGAATAAAGAGAGACAAGTTCACCACTCACGCAGGAGGCACAACGGGGATAACTGAAAGAAAAATTGCAAAGCGAAAGAAGGTACAAACGAGGTGAGAGCAAGATGTACTGAACTTGCCAGATCCCTGTATCAGGAGTTCATTTTTACTCTATGCAACTGCTCTGGATATGTAGGACATCCAAAATCATCTTTTTCCACCAGCAAGCTTCAGAAAACCCAGTAACTAATGATGCGCTTTCAAGGTCTATTGCAGCTTTCCCTTTCAACTAGGCTATCTAGGAACTAAGAAACCAGATCAAATGGCTTCCCAGCAGTTCAGTCCTAAAGTGCCTGCAATGCTCTAGGTAAAAGGCAGTGTTAGCCTACCTTGCTCCTGCTCGCTCCCAGCCCTGACCAAGGGGAAGAAACCATACATGCTCTTCATGGCTATCCATGGCTCAGTTATCTGCTCTCTGCGGCCAGACCTTAGCTTATCAGACCACAGCAGGATCCCTTTTTTCCCTACGTACAAAACATAGCTAGTGACCATAAATTGCCAATAAAGACAAGTTACTGACTATATACACAGAAATCCCAGTTCACTGAGCAAGCCAGCATCGCAGTAGTATTTTTTTCTTGTTATTATCTGCCTGTAAAAAATTTTTAATTCTCTTAATAGTCTCTGAAAAAAAAACTTCCAGTTACTTATTTCCCTCAGCTTCTGCTATTTGGAGGCATCATATGGGCTAGATTTATTTTTGTAATACCATGGCTAAAAATTGCATGTGATGGGATTGTCCCTCAAATACATCTCTGTCTGAAAGTGAGCCGTGAAGAATCTGAAACACCACGATCGCAGCAACACAAGCACTAATAAATATACAACTATATTTTCTGTAAATACTTGTACTTTCAACATGGGAGCCAATTCAGCCTTTTCATCTACCCTCCTGTAACAAACACCAACACTGCCATCATTAAAGATACTAATGCCTGCCCTTCCTCGTTAGCAACTGCAATGCAAAAAGTCTTTCACTGCAGAAATTCTCTCTCTGCTACAATTTAGGAGAGCTTTGAGGACTGGATTTACACTTTGAATTACAAGTATCTTTGATCATCTGCAATATTGCAGTTTCTTATATATGCAACTCCACCTTGCTAATAGGAGCTTCAGTACCAAAAGCACGCCAGGCACTTCCCAAATTCCCTGGAAGACTCCGACCCCATCCTGAGGAGCATATAAACATAAGCGACCTGTAGTTATAATGAGATTTTATTCTCCTATGGTACGCCCCATAAAAATCACACCGGAAAAAAAATGCCAAGGGTATTTTGCAAATATAAGTATGCATATTAATTTGATATTGCACTTATACTGTATAAAGCTGTGTCAATGTTCATATAATCCATCAAAAATCAAGGCCAGTTGTGCCTCAACTGTCTGAAGGGAAAGATATTTGCTTTGTAAATATTAATGAGCTTAATTTGGTGTCTGGAGGGAGAGATTTTAACAGGAAACAGAGCAGTGAGGCAACAGTCACAGTAAAAGTCAGCAGGACTGAAGCATGTAATTCCTATTGTGCCTTTTGAAGCATTTCCCCATCGTGAGGGTATCACCATACAGATCGTATATCATTAGTACGCGGTCCCAAAGGAAGATGTTTGTTTAAATGTCCACAGGGAAGAGGTTATCATCTGACGGGTATCGAGATTAAATTCAGGGGAGTCAAAGTGCTGTGTGATAAGTTTCTTTCCTATTAGGGCAAGGTTTGCGCATTCACTTCAAAACAGCAGCACTGCAAGTTCAAAGTCTTTTTCCACACATGGAAAAGATTTTTGACAGGCCCTCTTGCAAAACAAGGTGAAAGTAAAAACAATAAATGAAATTAATCAAATGTGCTGTATTTTAGCAATAAACCAATACTTATACACTAACATCTTAACTAAAGGATAAGACAATGAGTATGCAAAATAGAAGACCAAGGCTTTTTAACCTTTTAGCTTAAACCCAAAGGGACTTTAAATGAAAGGTGAAATGACCTGCAGAAAAGACTGAAAAGTCACATATAAAACCCTTCCCCTAACCCGAGAACATGTAGGTGGATTGAGGCTTAAATAGACAGTCCCTTGGAAGTGTGTGGAGAAGCTGGATGGAAGAAGCCAGAAAAGAATGCAGAACCTGAAAAATCCCTTCCTTGCACCTCATAAAACGCAGGCTGTTTGGAGATGGGCTCATGAAAGGCCCTAAGTTTCTTGCAAGGGGGGGAAATCGGGAAGATGCCTTCCCCTTGGATTTATTGTTCATTGAGCACACAGATGAACACATAGCAGATTTTATTTCAGCCTGCAGTACTAAAGAGTATGACAGTGTATTAGCATATGGAATTCTCAGTCTAGTAGCAAGGACACCACAAACACACTGGCTCAGAAAAGTTCAATACTCCTGGTTTAGAAAAGCATCCCCACTTCAGTTTTGGTAACATTTATACGCACTCTTGAATCAGGATGAAGACAGACAGAAAAGCAGACAGGCATGGGCAAGTCCAGCCTGGTTATTTACAAGGCATAACTGCAAGTGGTATCTGTGCTCTGTGCACATTTCAACTGTAAAACTATACTGCTTTTAAACCTACTTAATTCTGCTTTAACCCTCAGCCAGTATTTATCTTCTTAACCACTGATTGCTTTCCAGTTATTTTGTTAGTCCCAAAGTACATACATCCTGTTTTTTTAATGTGAAAAAAAGAAAATAAGATTACAATAAATGAATCCAATTTAGACTTAGTAGGTGTAAACAACCTATGGCAGTAAAAATTAACCTTCACTCTGTTACCTCACGAGAGATCAGGTTAGAAGCAAGGGGAGGACCTGAGAAAGTCTTTTTGTAGCCTTTGTTCAAAAACTCTGCTCAGGAAGCACTGTCTATTCCTACTGAAGGAAAGCATTTCATAGCTCACCCAATTTATTAACCATGCTTTCATTAATCCCAAATAAATGAAAGAATCACATAATCTGTCCCGAACTCTAAGTAGGAAGGTGATGCACACCCTTAAACTGTGCTCACACTTGAATTTAAGGAGATTGCTCTGTATTAATTATCAGGTATTTTATCTTGGAAGCCTGCCAGTTACTCCCATGTTTCCACAGGTTCTTATTGTCAATGCTCCCCACATCCACAGCGCTCTTCTCATCTGTCCTGTCATTTCATATATAATAGACAGACCCATTTTTCACCTTCCCAGGAATACAGCAGGATACAGAACCTATGAAGTATGTGGCCAATATCATCTAACCTATTAAATGTCAGAATCATATATCTCAAACCATATGTCAAGATGCTGTAGTCTAGCAGCCATAAACTCATTTTGTTCCTCACAGGGAATGCACTCCAGCTATAAGAACCCACGTGGGTTTCCTTCTGTATAATTTAATTGCGACCTACTGTTGACGGCTAACACACTCGAAGGTGATGGTAGGAGTTGGGTAGATAAAACCTCAGATGGGAAGACAACAAAACTTAACAAGATAATCCCTTTCGAGTTAGCTAGCTTGTACCAGCTTGGTCTCTTGTAGGACGATCCGATCCTTCCTTCAACACGGAACTCACCTGATGCATTTTTATATTTTATTATTATTTCACCCTCCTGTGCCATGCTGGACATTCTGCTTTGGGGGAAATTGTAGGCAAAAGAAGCTAATTTAAATTGAACAGAAGCGGCAGCTTTCCAGAAGCAGAACAGCTACGTGAGTTTATTGGAAAGGGAACATCAAAAAGCAGACATCGCACGCTCTGCAGGATGCCAGGAAAGTGCCAGCAAAACAAAGCGTGTGCTCTTGGCTCGTGTGGAAGGGCCGCTGCCCATGCCAGCAGAGCGGCTTCGCTCAGCACCGCGCTGCGAGCTGCCGCTGGGCAGGCAGCGCAGCGTCAGCTGGCCGCCGGCCGCCCTGACCAGCCACGAGCACTTCCAGCCCACGCTGGGCTGCACGCTAACGCATGCCCAGCGTGCTCAGGGAGGCACAGGTCGCACGGACAGTTTCTTGCCCATGAAGACCGATGAACACATCCACCTGGGAGTCAGTTCAGAGAGCTGAAAACCCTGCGGCTGAAGGAAACTCCCAAATTAAAGACATCCTGTGCAGGCTGTAGAGCAGGCAGCTGGGTGCTGGGCTCCCTGCCCCGAGGCTGAGCCAAAGGGACCCTTCCCCTGGTTTCTGCCAGCATCCTGATGAGGCCTGAGTGGCTGACTGGCATCAGGAATAGACTTCAGCTGGCCACCTGGTTCATCTGCTGCTGGCAACTGCCTGGCCATGCCCGTCCTCAGCAGACAGCTTCCACTGCAAGTCTATCAAAACACTGTCTTCATGGTATGAGCCTCTTTGCCAACCTGCACAGAACAAAAGGCAAACCATCTCCTGCCTCTTCTTCCTCTTACCCCATCTCAGCCCAATTCCTGCCAAGATCCAGCTGTAATCCACAGATACAGTTCAGTCAGATGTGAAAACATAACAAAACATAAATCACAACAGCTTTATTAATATGAGGAGCTCAGAAGCAAAACAAAGATTGTAACACCAATTTCTCTGTTACTCATGAACCATTTCATCCATGTGTCTCACTAGAACTGCATGGGTTGTTACTCCTTATCTATTTGTCTATTTATTCCTACGTACTCATGGGGGGAGGAGCACAAGCCAATTTTTTAAAAAGAAGTCTCCAGATGGGTAGCAACAATAACTGAAATCTTCCCAAAATCAAGGCTGGACCTCTTCTGCATTTGAGAAGCCAGTTGAAATTACTGGGATTTCTGGCTGAAGGCCAGTACTGAAAATAAAGGGATGTTATCATGACCATCTTTGTCATGCAAGAAGTAACAGGAAAGAAAAAAAGTAACATTGCTTCTATTTATTTTTAAGGTCTTTTCCCATACTCACTGCAATGCTCAGGCTCCTCCAAACGTACAGAAATCAGGAGGAAAAATAAATAAATAAATAAATAAAGCAGCAAGACAAAATTCTCAACCCTGAACTAGCAACAATTTTGTTAATTTAGTTACACACCTACAGACTTTTTGAGCTATTTAGGTTCCTGTTATCATAACTGCCATTAAACTGTAAGGATAAAAAGAATAAATGCTTTGACAAATTTAAATTATTAGCTAGTTAACTCCTGTAAACACAAAAGAACCCATGCAGAGATCTGCCTTGTATTAGTGACACTCATTAGCTGTAATGGAGTTACAGAAGGCATTATTCATGCAGTACACTAAGTGTATATAAACCTTTACAAAGATGTATTCATTGAAACACCTGCATAGAAGTTGATTTCCTTGATCCTTAACAAATTTTAGAGGAAAGATGGGACAGGAATCCACTCTCCCAAATTCCAGTTTCTCCCTGCCAGCCCAGTTTTTATTTGGGTCACAAGTAACTCTGAAACCGGTCACATGGGACCTCAGTTGCATGGGATGGTCACAGCTAGACCATCTCTTTCCAAGAAGGATACCTTCCTGCCTTTCTCTCAATAGCTGTATCAACAATAACAAAAGCATTTAAAGTTTAATAAATAAAGTATCATCTGTAATGAATATGGGCTTTGTCTGCTTTGCTTTATCAGCCTTCCACCTAAATAGCAGTCTGAAGAACACAGAAGAAAGCACCGCTGCCATGGCAGCTTACTTATCATTTCAGAAAATGACTTGTCTGTTGGGATGATAGTTAGGTTTGGGCTTTGGGGACAGCACTGAATCTCTTTGAGCCCAGTGAGAGAGCAGCTACACAGAGCAAGTAAATCATTTTAATTTTGTACAAGTTGAAAAGCATTTTTTCCTCGACTTCAGCTAGATGACAGTGGCATGATGGCTGATTTTCATTTCAATCAGAGCAGCATATGATTACCACCTAATTAGAATGTAGAAATAGAAAGGAGATCATTTTTTAACCTACCCAAGAGAATGGGGCTGGGGGAAGGGAGGAGATTATGTTAATCAAATGATACTGGCATATAAGAGCTACCAAAATAGCCGCCTGAATTTTTATCGGCACCCTTACTGTCCTTGAGGAGTTGTCAGTGGCTTCAATCGAAACCTGTATTTTCAGAGCTTTATTTCTGAGCAATAAATATACTTAAAAATAAATACATGTCACTGCAAGCCCAAACTTGTCGTAAAAGATACCACCTTAGGCATAAATACATATTTTTTTTTCAAAATTATGCACAGTTTCATTGACAACTGTAAAACTGTAAGCATAAAAACTATCCAGGCAAAAATAAAAGTAATACTATCTTAGGGGCAGTGGTTTGCATTAGTTAATTTTTTTTAAAAAAACACTATTTTCTTCCTTTAATTACATATTGTCAGCGAGCTACTCCGCTCCTCTTTGGAATAAACATAGAAAGTTAGTTGCTCTGCCTGGGGGAATATAACTCAGGTTACATTAAAGGAAACTGCATCAGACAACATTTTCCAAGACACACTGTCTCCATCTGCATCCTTCTGCAGAGATAAAGACAAGACCTCATCTCAAGATGTCACTTTGTTTAATTGTCTCTGAAGAATGAAGAGCCTAAATTAGGCTGCTGAGAACACCAAAGGGAGGGTGGAAAGCAAAATTTTAAAAAAAAAACCAAGAAAATTAATAATTAAATGATCTTTCAGGCAAGTAGTCCATGGAAATATTGAAATGGGGTTGCCCTGATGTTTTCACAGGTAAAAGTAACTATTTGTTAGCTGCCTGACCCAGTTTTGAAGGGAGAGATCAGCAATGTTCCCACCCTGCTGTGCTACACCTACAGCAGGTATATGCCCACCTAACATAACCATGCAGGGCACAGATGCTGCCAGACAAACATGGTACCCAAATGGATGCCATGGGGTGCCACGCTTACCTCCAGAGAGCTGCACACTTGTGGCCACGTTCCTTTATCCCAAAATAAAGCTCTAGTGCTTTTAACCCGCGCTACCCGGCCTTGTGCAATAGAGAACAGCGGCAACTCCCTTTGCTCTGTCCTCCCAGACAGTGGCTGTCCAGCAGGACATCTACCTCTCTCCAGACAAGGCACCAGGATCTAGCACCATTTTAGGTGCTTGACAGGCATATGGATATCCACCTGGAGGCCAATGGCTCTCTTGTGGTTCCTGTGCCATACCTGCCAGCCCATGCAGCGGTCCTGTCCTCCCTTAGGCACCTATGACCAGTGCTCTCTATTTCGGCAACGATAACTCTTCGAGCTGAGGTGCCTCAAGCATGCTTAGGCCTGGGTGGCCACCATAGAGCGCAGCTGGTTTAAGCCCTGCAGGACCTCTCAGCTGTGTCTTATACTTGAGGAATCTGCTCCCTCACTGCCCTACTCTGGCCTTCTCTGACCAGGAGGAGACATCTGCTTACCACACATCAGGGTGACGAGCTTCATGAGGACAAGCAAAACAGTGTAATCCCTGGAAGCTCTGCTTTCTCATCACAGACCTTCCCTTCCTCACATTCCTGCATACCCTCCCCATCCTTAGAAACTCAATTGCTTATGCAGCTTTCGTCAGCAGGATAAAAGTCCCTCCAGTCACATCCATGGTCCCCATGGTAGGGAGCATTTCTTCAGCTCTCTCTGCTCTCATACACCCACAGCTCCTGCTTGCCACCAAGGCACAAGTGTGTGCAGGAATCAGTGCACAGGAAAGGTAAATCCACTTTATCTCAGAAGGGGAATATATCACCATGGCTTGGATGAAGCACAGCACAAAATGGAGCACAGGTGCAGGGCCCCCACGTTGCGGTGAGCCTAACTTGACAAACCAGGTGTTTCCACCTTACAAGGTTTGTCATGAGGAGTATAGCAAGTGTGATCCTGCCCCCCGCCTCATAAACAGAATTCCACTAATTTCAACTGTACCAGGATTTTGCTCATCCTCTTTTGCTGGAAACAGAAAATATTTTTGGCAGTGAGATGATGCGTAACT
Organism: Coracias cyanogaster; assembly: GCA_033124195.1. Classification (NCBI taxonomy): domain Eukaryota; kingdom Metazoa; phylum Chordata; class Aves; order Coraciiformes; family Coraciidae; genus Coracias; species Coracias cyanogaster. The sequence goes on along the minus strand of JAVSBS010026892.1, from coordinate 53,182 downwards.
CCTTGCTAAAACACAGGGAACTAAAGTTCATGTTACTTCAGGCAAAATAAGAAAAAAAAATCTCTTTGGTAGTGATTGTAATAAAAAGGAATCAAGAATGCATTGATTTATTTTCCATTTATATGCTTTTAATCTGCATCGGTTATTTCAATGGAATATGTATTGTAATGGTGCTTTCCTCGTTGTTGTTCTACTGGGGCACGTAATAAGTGTTGTGAGATATTGTGCAAGAGAAAGAACAATACTTTGAACTAAATGTGCTGTTAAATTAAAATTTTTTTCTTGAGCAGTGAAAAAGTCCCGAGGCTTTTCATGTCAGTGACAGAAGGTAAGGTACACACTGAGTATTTTTTATTTTCCACCCTCTTAAGAAATAGAGCATGGTACTGAAGGAAACAAATAACGTCCAACACTGCAAACATTCAAAGATACTCATCACAAAACCCCAAACATAACCCTCTCCCCACCACCCCCAAAATGTAGGGGGGGTCCAGTATTTCGAGGGATCACAATTCTTTTGTGGTATCATAATGTGAAATCAGGTGGCAATATCTCAAGTCTTGCCAAATTATCCCAGAAAGAAACATTCCGAACTGTTCAAAGAGCTTAATGTGCATTTTTAAATGAATCCCATTGTATAATTTCCTAAAGGATGGGATCCAATTCTATTTTGTCCTCTGAAGAATTCTATTAAACCTCTAGAGCACTTTGTGAAAATGCAGTTTGCTAAAGAGATAGCCTAGGTGGTCTGCAGTAAATTAACCAGGACTGCTGACTGTGGCCGTTCTTGTGAGTTTGCTCCAAGGGATTTCTACACTTACAGTGTAACACCATTTACCAGCTTCTAAACTAGATTTGCCCTCTGGCTGCAAGTCAGCAGACCTTGGTGTAAAACATGGCCAGGAATTAGTTTGACTAAGAGTTGCATTTCAAGACCAGAACAGCTCTGCGTGCTACATACAACCAAGTCCAAACCACTACCTACAACATTGCTGTTTTCCTTAGCAGACTTCATGTAGTTAAGTTTTAGGCTGCTAGACTAGGATGGCTGCTGCCCTGCCTAGCTGGTGTTCCCTGTTCAGTAAATTACAATAGATCTCTCTCTGTGTTGCTTTGTAACAATTAACCTCAGAAAGGAGCTAACTCCATTTGCATGGTAATGAGACATTCATCTGAGCGACACCGGAGTTAAGCATGCTAATAAGTTTTTATGCAAACACCTGAGGGGTCAAGCACAACCACAGACTTGGATAAGAAAACCTTTTATTAAATGCAAATCACTTTTCTTGTAAATACTATGACAGAGAACTTCATAGGACTCTAAAACAGCTTGTAAGAATGGAGTCATTGAGGTTATGTTTTCAGACCCCCAGGCTAAGGAATATAGCCAATGATTTATTTATATTTTGAATTAATACCAGTGTGGATAAAATCTTCATGATAGCATCAAAGGAGAGAAGTAGTACAGGAAGGTAGAGAGGAGAAAACAACAATACTGCCTTATCTTTTGCAAACTTGTCACAGTTTCCTGGGATGCAGGAAACCAGATAAGATGCTGCTGCTATAGAGCACGACAAAGACTTACAAATTCATCACATTTCCATCTTATCCACCTATCTGCTTTTGCCAAGCGTATTGTTATGTAGGCAAATTTACTAGTGAGCAGGCTATCATTTTGGTCTTGATCTTGCACTAAAACAACAAATTCACATTCTACACTCAAAGAGTTTGAGATCATAGGACAGCCAGTACCTGTAACTGGCTGCCAAACATCTTTGGGACTGAAGGCACGGAACCCTCTCAAAGGTGAGGCAGAAGGAACAAGGGGAGGAAGCTTGACTTTAATTCATTTAACTCTGGCAGAGCCAAGTGCAGGAGGTCTCTTTTGTTCAGGAGAGGCCATCAGCAGGACACACTGACTCATTCTGACAGCGCAGCCGGTGTCAGGGGAGTGGTTCTGGTTAGCGGCAGCAGGAGTGAAACGTGGGCAGCCCTCCGAAAAGCTGGCCTCGTGGCAAATCGTCTAGTCTCCCAGACTAGAACATGGGAATTTAAATATTCAGTGGGAGTTGCTCTATCTTCATGACAGAAGTTTATAGGAAGGACTCTATCATATGGCTATCTGCAATAAAAGGAGGTTGTATTGTGGAGACACAGAAAGCCCCTTTCATTTCCGTTGCTGTCTGATGAGCTACTTTCCCGAACAGTTTGGGTGATGTATAACATTACTACTCCAAGCCCAGAATCTAATCCTAGAGAGTGAGTGTGCACCATATAAAATGGATCAGATGGACGCCTGGCACAGAGCTACAGCCGTTCATTTAAACCAGATGAACTACACTCACCTTGCTACACGCTTTAAACAATGGCAACCCAACAATCGTATGCTCCTTAAAAATCCCTTTCACTGCTACTTTCAACAGAATTGTTAAGTATTTTTACCTTGCTGCTGACCTATTTATGACACAAAGCATAGTCTAAAATTCAAACCAATAGATTGTGGAAAAACCTTTGGAAGAGGAAAAGCTTTGGAAGAGAAAGCACAAAGCTATGGACAACTGGACCCTCAAAGTACATCTTGACTGAAGTCTAGTACTCCACTTCCTTTGAAAATTAACAAAAGCTCTGGGTATTAGCTCTGAATTGTCATATTTGTTGATATGTGATAATGGCATCAAATGCATCACATGTGTATCTTCAAGTACATTAAAAATGAGACCTCAACTTGGTGAGCTTAGGATTCAGGGTGTCAGGGAACACTTAATACAACAACTACTAGCTATACTAGTCCAAATTAAAAAAACAATGGTGATGTAAGGTCAGTAGAATAATTTTTAACAATTGTTTTGTGGTCAGGACAGCCTGAGCTCCTTTTGCTGTTTAAACATTGCAAACTACAGCTGCTTATTTAAAAAGAATTCAGATCAAACTGGAGTTTGTGGGGAGCAAGACAGGAGGTTTAGAGCTAGGCAGCCAAGAGGGCCAAGAAGCAGGAGAGAATTTGTTACAGAGAGTGAGAAGGGAGGAATCACGCACATTATTCAGTTTCAGTTTACACTGATCTGTGTGGACCACACCTAATTTTGCAAATGTAGGTCCAATACATTAAGAAGTTTTTGTAACTCAGATAAGAGTTACAAACATATATGACAAATACAGTCACTTCAGTCACTGTCTGCTATGAACTTCTAGTGTTCTTCCAAAACCAACCTGGAGCTCTCCAAAGACAAGGGGAGGAACTCATTTGAAGTCTATGGAGGGAACCAGAAAAATGTGGAAGCAACACATTAACTGAAAGAAAGAGGGCAAGGTGTCACGCAGGGTGCATGAGTTTCCAGGCAAGAAGCAGAAAAAGAGAGAAAAAAGAGAAGACTCAAAGCGTATCAAAAGTTGTATTATAGCTGAGAAGCAATGGCTGAACCATAAAGCAAAATACTTCAAAAAATAGTTTTCATTAGGAAAACTTAAAAACTTTTGATAAGCAGCCTAGCAAATGCAGTGATGTTTCTTGTAATACCACTAGGAGTAATTAAAGGGTGTATACAAAACTCACTCAGCTTTTGAGGAAGAAAAGCTTACTTCTTGAGCCAAAAACATTTTTAAAATTATGCAGTAAAAATGCAACTAAGAGAAATTATAAGATGGCAAAGCAGTGCAAACAGAGGTTCTAACCTTACACTTAAGGGTTAAAATTACATACTGACAGACTAGATTCCCAAAAATACAAGCCTAGAGGAAGGCTAATGACCCTTAGGCACCTACAGCGCTACTGAAGATAGTCCATCCAAAACTCCTGCTTCACCACGCAGGTCTCTAAATCACAGGAAGCTACCAAGTGCTCATTGCTACCAAGAACCAGAGTCCAACCATGTACGCACTCCTTAGTGTACCTTCAGGTTTGAAAACCTCAACTTACCTTGCAAAACTCCACAGAGTACTTCCTCCCAAGTCAAAGTTGGTAAAAAAAAAAAAAAAAACCACAAACGACAAATCCACTGAATTCATACCCTCATATAACATTCTCATGAGAAAAAGGCCTCCTGAATATATTGCTAGAAGAAAAATACTACTAATTATGTTCCTGTATTCAGTGCTTCTCCACTGGTTGCTTTGTTAAATATTTTCAGACAAAAACACTAAACTCCCCTAGCTGTCTGAAATCTGCTGGCTGCCATCGTGAGGAAATAGGTGTATCTTCAGTTTAAGAACACCGTGATTATTTTATTTGTTCTGTCACTTCTTTGTTGCATTTCTCCAATTCAACACTAGGAACTATCAGCCTGCTAAGAACTCAAACCAGAGAAAGACAAAAACTAGAAAGGGGAGATATGGAGATCACTCTGTTGAACGCATTTTTTTGTCTTGTAAAAATAATCACCATCGTGTTGTCACTAGAAGAAGACCAGTTCTGTTAAAAATTCATAGTTACATCACGTATCTAGTGGGTATTCCAGGGAAAACAAACAAAAAAATTAATGAAAATAGAAAATACTGTCATACAGCTTTTTACTGTTAAGTGACCCCTGGAACACCACGGACCTTTGGTGGTTGTTTCCACTGACAACTGCTTTATATATTTCCTTTCCAAGAATTTCCTCATTATTACATGAAAACTCTGACGCTCAGAAGCAGCTTAGGAAGAGAATAGTCTTTTACTTTGTCAGGAAAGATTACAATGCACAGGAAACACAGAGTATGGTTTGAAACCAAGGTATTTCCCTTCAACTCCAGTGTAGCTTTTAAATATAACAGTCTTCCTCCGGCTATATTGTCCTGACCTGATTTCATTGGTTTTAAGACTAAATAATATAAGACTTCGAGGCCCAAGCTTATGTTTACTCTTTTCACCGTTCTGGAGTTCAGGACCAAACTAAGATGAGAAATCTGAGAAACTTATATTTTATTCCATACCTCATTGTGATTCTTGCTTAACCACTCCTTAGTAGTGTTAAGGGCAATGACAGCAGCAGGCTCATTTGGAAAACCTAAAGACAGGAGAAATGAGAGATCAATCAAAGGCACACATTTTTTCTATACACATGAGAAAACAAAAATTGGGATTATTCCCCCACCATTTTTTTGACTTTTTTTCAGGTTACAGTTGGACAATTCTCTTCTTAAGATTTGTATAAAGGTTTTAACTAACATAAATTACATTTTTTTCCATCTTAAGAAAATTGAAAATAGGGCCAGTTATGTTTTATTGGATTTTTTTTTCTTTCTTAGAAGTTGAGTTAGGAAAGCTCTGCTACTCAAGAGAAGTAGAAACAATAGAGAGCTATACACATGTCATACTAGGCAGGCAGCAATATAACACATATATCACAGTAACAAATACTAGGCTTACATTTCATGGCATGCAAGAAAAGTTCAGACGTTTCTTAAAGTCATAAGGGCTTTCTTAAGGCTTTCCTTCTTTAATCCATCTGTCAGCAAAACTATACAACACTATGACCCCAGTGCCATAGGCCTTAGAAGGATAGAAATGTTTGAGTTAGAAATCTCTTAATTTATGACCTAAAACATAATGAACTACTTTGGAAATTAAGGAATTCATGAAGCATAAATGTATGAATTTAAGGCCTGATGTTGCATGATATACTGGCAATTGTAACTCCCCCCAGCACTAAACAACATCAGAAATCTTTCCAGGGATACAGACTTTTTGCTTTGATGGTCTCTATCTATCAAATCTAAAGATGCTTTCATTACTTAGGCAGCCTTAATTTAATTTTCCTTTAAATTCCTAACTTGAGGGCAGCAAATCATTTTTGTGAGGATTTAAAAATAAAAACCTATAAGCTGTATGAATAGCTCTCACTAGGTTAGATTAATAGAACAGTCTTTGAAGAGGTGGAGCTGCAGGCACCATGTACAAGCAAGCAATGGAGCTAGACAGTCATGAAATTTGGCACATAGCTGCACACATAGAGCCTTTTTTACATCATACATCATCCTCGCACCTTCACCTGAAATGCGGAGACTGCAAAAATTAGCAGATGTGTCCAGCTTTTTGACCTGGCACACTATCCGCCGCCAAACGTGCAACTTCTTTAATCCTTTTTCAGGACTTGCGCCCTGCTAGATTAGAAAAAAAACCAACCTAAACAAAATCCCTCTACCCTGAGTCATATCCCTAAGACATTACTAACTGTGATGGACTCTGCAAGGATTTTGTCCAGCAGCATGTGTTGTGTGTGAAGTGATAGATGCCAAGTATCCATCAAGAGGACCAAGTAAAATAGCCAGTGTTTAGGTAATACTGGCATTTAGCATGTGCTTCCTTTGCACACATTTCTCAGGAAAGCATATTTTAAAGCTTTTTTCAAATCTTTTTTCCCAGGTCCGAGATGGAAAATTAGCTTGGATACTACAAGCATTACCACAGATACTTCCACTGTTGCTGGGAAAATAAATTTTTATGACATTTAATAATGCTGCTGATATCAAGGCATATTTCTTATGACACAAA
>JAVSBS010026892.1:34311-44316 GCA_033124195.1 Coracias cyanogaster | reverse complement strand
CGATTGCCAAATCGTCAATAAGCATGTGTTTGAGACGGTACAAAAATATGGCGGTTCGGTGTCGGCAGAGCACGGCGTGGGTATGACCAAAAAGCCATATCTGCACTATAGTCGCAGCGAGGCTGAGATGAGCTACTTGCGTGATATCAAAAAAGTCTTTGACCCAAACAATATTATGAATCGCGGTAAGATTTTTGATATTAAATAAAAGTGTTGTCTTACAGGAGGAGAGTGTGGAGGAGAACTGAGGAAGATAGTAACTGTAGAGATACATGTTGAAGTTCCCCTTACATTTTGTATTTATTCCCTGGAAAGCAGTTGCTAAGAACACAAGTCCCCATTTAATCAACATATGGAAAATATGTGATTAATTCATTGTTCTTAGACCCTCTGGTGTAAATGTTTAGCCTTTTTTGTGCTTGGGGGATTTAGCAGAGAAACATTCACACTATTGAGAGTGTCTGTCGCTGTGTGCCTAATTTGTCTGTGCAGTATCTGAACAATATGTACTAGAAGCGCATCGACGAATAACAGCGCAACAAGGATTTTGTGAGATAAAATTAACAGAAATGTATTTAGGAGACCCCCAAATTTTATGGAGATGCTGGTAACTTTATCTGTCTCTTTTACTGTACTCAATCCAAAGCTGAATCTTATTAAAAACATCTAACTTGCAATCAGGTAATGCCACCTCCCCATGAAAAGCCCATTAACACAACATAAGTACTAAATAATCAACCTTTAATATGATATAGCTGAAGATGATGATAACAGATTATACCGGTTAGCTCGCAATACTAACAAGCAAATGTCAATCCAGAAAATCACTTCAGTAGCTGCAGGGGTAAGTGTTATAATTTGTCAGTTTAACTGAGATGCCTAATGTTTTCCGTAAATCAACTCAGCCTGGTAAAAAAAGGTCTGCATCTTTTTTTTGTCAGCACAACCTAAGCACTAGGCAGGTTTTTATTCATTTAAAATATGCTTCCTCTTCTATGGTTTCTGAAAGGCTCATCACAAGCTTAATATTCTTATTTGCCAGTTTTAATGGTTTCATTTTGAAGCAAATCATGAAAAGAACCAAATGCACATCAACACAAATACTCATTATGTGTTTCTCATACCTTCTCAGAAAAATATCGACACTGGCATGTTTATGCATATATCAAGTTGCAACAGTTTGCAGACTGTTCCCATGTTCTAAAAATCAAACTTGAGTCCCATTGTTTAACCAACATGACTATCAAAAGGTGATAACTTCCGTTTAGTTTATATATTTGTCAATGATGTTTAATAATATAAAAAGGACGCTCTTCAAATAGTAGCTCAACAGTCACATTTTTAAACTGTCAAGCGCACTGAAGGCCCTCTCCACAGTCAGTGTGACAGTGCACTTCCACCCTGCATCAGGTATGTGCTATGTAGGATTCATCAGCACCAGATGGTGCGGAAAACTAAGATATTTCCCAGGTTTGATAAAAAAAAAGAGAAAATAAAAGAAAAAAGGCCCTAAGCATTTATTCCATAGAAGTTCTGAAACCCAATATTATTATTATTGGTGCTACAAATGCTTTCTGAATCGCAACAGACCTGTGAATAACGGCTCTTCATTACGGTCATGTGGGTTAAGGCTAGCTATTGACACCACGCTAATCAAAACACTTCAGCCTTATCACTTCACGACAATAAAAGGAACCAAATGAGATGTGTAGCCCAGCATGCCTGAGGTAGGGTTAACTCAATACATTCGCTTGTCCTTCAGCTGTGAAACTAGCAGTATAATCTTGCAACTGATCCCATATAATCATCTTGTCAAAGATATATTTTAGAAGTCAAAATGAATTCACTCACGCTAGGTTGATTCCCATTACCATGGTAAATCTGGCCTGTTTGGAAGCAGGGGTGGGAGCATTCAACCTGCAAAGCTTCGGTTGCTGCTGCTGTTGAGCTTTTCCTCCCTTTTTCTCCCCCCAATAACCATGGTCACATGGTGATGGGATAAAAACAAGCTAGTTGCTAGCTTGATCATTTCTGTGGACACTCGCAACCCAGAAAGGAAGTGGCCTCATTTGGATCAGCTGCATTGAAGACTAAACAGAAGAACCATGAATCTTCAGCTAAATAACCTACCTTGTCTTATTGAACTCATTCAGCCAGAGAAAACCTTATTTGCTGTCCACTCAAAAAGTAACTCTCAGAAAGACAGATAAATTAGCTACTGTGAAAAGCCAGTAACCTTTCTGCTACCCCAGTTACCCCAAGAAACAAAGCTGCACATATTCACTGCATCCTTTATATAGGCTGTGCTAGAGTAATTAATTAGCACGCATATAAAATGTCAAAGGAAATTGAGAAATTTTCAAAATGCATAAACAAAACATCCTTCTGAAGAAATCATTACATGTCTCTCAATTCCTCTCAGGCAAGGAACACGCCTTTTCATTCTCCTTGCGTGAAAAAAAATCAGCAGCAACAGGAAAACACACACGGTTCCCAAAGAATGATTGCCAATTGCATTCGACCGCTGACATGATAAAGAGACAGCTGGTAGAAGACAGTTAATAAAGAAACCCAAAATAAGTATCTAGCGACTAATGCAAGGAACAGAATGTCTCTGCTATGATACAGTGACACAAAGCAGGTAGAGTGTTGAAAGGATGCAGAGCCTTTCTTCACCCACAGAAGTGGCATTGGGTAACTCTGGTTAAGTCAGCCGGGCTCAACGCTGGCACCAGGGCACGTTATAAACCTCAGGCAAGCCAACGAAACCACGACGAGTTGCAGGCTGGGTGGCACTGGCTCTTTTGACAGCAGGGCTGGCTCAGCCTTGGCTTGTCAGAAAAGGTGCCCAGTGTGTGCTCACCGCTGTACTGGCTGACAGCGGTCTCTTCTCCGATCCGCACAGCAACCCACCCTCATCATCCCCACCTCAGCCGCTTTTTGGTACGAGCTGTGAATCTGGACTCAGTCGAAGAGAGGTCAGTTACAAGAAGGTGGCTAAGATGCAAGAAAAAACATGTTGCTGCTGCTTCTCTGAAACACCTGATATCACATCGTGCTCGGCTTCACGCTCTGCTACGCTGATGTCATTGGAAAAATACCTGCCATATAATTGTGTTAAAAGCGTCAGCGGAATATAAACCCATAATTATTTAGGTCATGTGAGCAGGCAGAGGTTTGCACTAAAAAGTCTCAGTGATTCCACCGCAAAAAAAATACCCTAGATTTCAAGTTGACCAGGCTCTTTGATATTTATTAGCATTGGGAGGGAAAAAGAAAAATAACAAGAAGTTTTACTGAAAATGCATTTACACATGGACTGCTGAAAAGGAAAACCGTTTCCCTGTGAGGCCCTTACTACAGGAGGTATTATCCTGTGATTCTGCAGGAGAGTTGATTATTTGCAAGAATTTCACTTTCCTGCAGCAGTCAGTAGATTTTTATTAGAAGTCCAGATTTTGGTTTCATTCTTTTTCCAGCATTTATAAGGAGTATGCTTTGCAGGGGAACCACATCATGGATAAGCAAGTTCTCTAACAGTCTTGTAAAAAAAATAAAATAAATTGCAAGCAATACCCGGTGACTCTCTGGGAAGCAAACTGCTTCGTAGCTGTGCTGTTTACTGTGTGACGTGACGGAGCTTTCCTGCCCGTCAGGGTACTTCCAGTGCCCATGTGGAACATCAAGGCTTCAAGCTGAGCATGTAACAGGGGAAACAGCAGAACGACACCACCACAGCTCTGAAAGGGGGAAGATCTCACTATTCCGCAATTAGCATTCTCATATGGCAAGAGAAAGTTCATACAACGCAAATGCAAGTGAAGGATGCACTTAACGCAGGTAGCTTCACAATTATAAGATCTACCTCTGAGCATGTATATGCAGCGTTTGCAGAAATCCCACAGCCATCTAGACACGGGTGCAGCTGTTGGTGAGCTCAAGAGTATCAGTCGTCTTAAAACACACTGTACATCGTATCCAGAATTGCTATTCCAGAAACAAGTGTCACACAGAGAAACGTTAATTGAAAGAGGTTTCAAAGTGTACATGAGCTCCTTAATGCAGAGTATTTCTTCTACTTACCCATATAGCAAAAAAGTTGTGGGTTTTGTGTTTTGTTTTGTTTTTTTTTTTAATAGGGTGGTAACATAATACAGCACAAGTAATTTGAAACAAAGCGTAAAGCACTAGTCAGCTGTGAAATCTCCCATCATACACTGAATTGAACAGCAATGGGATATTGGCTTCATTGTAGTTACAATTCCAACAAGGTTGAACATTTATTCTACCCACCAATTTAAATAAAAATGCCTTCTTGCTCCCAACTGAAGCAAAGTGTAGGGAATCAATCCTACCTTTCTGAAGTGCCTTGCTAATGTTGCAAGAGATAAAAAAAACAACTAAAAGCCCCCACAGCCCCACACCCTGAATTCCACTTGAAACGGCTCGTTTTTCTAAAAAATTGTTGCCCAATGCAGTGATGCTCAACTTTCACTGACATCATCCCGGGCTGTCCTTGACACAGAGCAGCCTGTAAGCACTGAAGGAGGCCTCAGCATCCAGAGATCTGCAGTTCAGCAATAGCAATAAAACAACAATCCTGAACTTCACAAAGCCCGGTTCCCTATAGAAATGCATTTGCAATTGATTGCAGGCTCTAATTGAATGGTTGCCTTAAGTCGAGATATTCTTGATGTGCCTCTCCTTGCTGAGTCCCTGATGTCTACTAACACAGCTGCCAAGGCAGGCAGGGCAAGAAGGGAGTTAAATTGCTATGAGGGGCTCTTTCCTCTTGCTGATGGGATCTTTGCGCAGACAGTGGGAGCTGGGGAAGAGCACTGAAGTGCAGGAGGTTGGGGTGAGAGAAAAGGAGAGGGAGGAAGCATAGGACCTCCTGCTGCAAGATGGGGTGCAGTGTTTGGGGGACAAGGGCTGAATGTGGCCAAGACAATATCAGGGCAGTTGGCTTCACTGGAGCTCTCTTTGGCTAGAGTAGGCAGCACAATGTGACAGGAGCTACAAGTACAAGGACTTGGGGAGACACGTGTATGTAAGGGACACGAAGGAAGACAAGCTACCACAGCAAAATGAAGAGAGATGACAGCATTAAAAGTTCAGGGGAATAAAACATACATAGGCAACGGACAAAGCCACAAAGTCACATAAAGAAAACAGATAGCGTTGCCAGCCCGGCACAGTCCTTTAAATCACTTCCACCACATTCAATTGCTCTGACAGATGCAACCCAAAGACCTAGCTGGATTATCTAAAACCAACAGAGTACTTGGTGGAGGCTATGAGCGTACAAGAACAAACAAAACAATCTGACATTATTTCTACTGAAGCACAGTTCTTATCTCCTCTCTAAGGGAAATCAAAGATTTCCTAAGAGTACATGAAGAAAATCAGCTGGAACAACATATACTTACTCCCCGTGAGAAAAAAAAAAAAAAAAGAAAGAAAGAGGGGTGGAAATAAAGTTGTTCTTTTATCTTTTCCCCCAAAAGACATATATGGAAAAAAGTTATAGGGCAGGGTGGGTGAAAAAGCAAGATACTGTGAGGCATATTTAATCTACTTAGGTTACTCTTTTTACCTAATACATTATTGATTCTTGGCTTGTGTTTATTCTTACTTCAGGCAGTGATAAACGATACTAAGGAGTCACACAGCCCAGCAGCTATTGTATTCAGGAAATCTACAACAGCTCAAACCTGAAATATTTACAGATAATCTGGAGTTCAGAAGTGTCAGTACATTTTGGAGGAACAGAAAGGGAGGTGATGTGATATTTGATGCTTAATAGCTTCGGTTTCCCACTGTACAGCACTTCATTCTACTCCAACACCCGCTATGTGAACACTGCTAAAATAAGCACTTGTGCAGGATGTTTGATTCGACACATCATTGCACTATCTCAACATTTTATGCATTAATTTAAGAGGAAGTGTTTTTTCCCCTCCTTGACTAGATGGCTCCTTCACTTCTGTAAGTCATTTGCCTGACAAGAGTGAGCTCCATCCAAAAAGACATACCCTGTTTTTTTGTCCAGCAAGGGTGACAGTGCACTGTCTTAATCGATTTTATACTACTGTGTATATCAGCAACCAGCCAATCTACTCTAGATACTTTAGCTCGAGCTGTACTGCAGCAACTTTGTGAACAAAAATTACATGGCAGCCACCAGCAGCTATTCAAACTTCCTCCCAATGCTGTAATGAAAACTGGTTTTGCTTGTTCCGTTACCTAAGATCACAGCAATGTAGACAACAGGAGAAATGTAATTTAAGAAGAGTTTTAGGGATTGGATTAATGGGAAAACTGATTTAAAGCAAGGCTAAGGAAAACTGGAAGTGTAAAACTCTGATTTCAGCAAACCAGACTGGTGGCAACTGTGCATCTTATGCTTCTGATGCCTTTGTCAAATCTGCATATGCTAAAGAATATAGAACAAATTATTAATGGGTAAAATACAAAAACAGCATAATGTCTTGGAAAACCCTGACTCTTCTTTCACCTTATTTCTGTTTTTAAGGACTTATTCACCCACGTGCTGATTATATATACCCATGTTAACACACCCTCATTGCAACCCTTGTCTTGACTGACAATCAGCCCCTAAAATCACTTGCCTTTTAAACTCAGCAACAGTAGTTGATCAACAAAACATCCCAGATCTCATCAAGTTCTTCAATGTGTCAAAAGATCACAGCATTGTCAAACAAGTATTTTTTAAAACCATGATTTTTGTTAATATCTCCAATTTGCATTTCACTCACAATTACACATTTACTGAGTCTTGCATACTTCAATCAAAAAGGAAATTAAATAACTAGTTAATGGCACTTGCAATCCCACAAATTCAAATCCAATTTAGTCTCGATATGAACTTTAGGCCTTATTAACATTTGTTTTAAACAGCATTTTCAGCACGTATTCTGGCAAGTTGTCAGTGCGATTTATTTATAAATCCTACAAGCAAATGCGTTCTGCTTTAGCAAATAATGTAAATTCCTAATGTTTACAAAGGTTGAACAAACATCAACATTTCTGGTTAGACCAACATTGGCAAATCCCGCTTTGAAGTAAAATTATTTCCTTTTGCAAGATGCCATTCTTCAGGGGGAAAAATAAGCAAACAATCCACACAACCAAAACAAACCCAAACAAACACCATTTTTTATGTCATTTTGAACAATATTCACATTTATATAGGAGAAAAATATCAATGCAAATGAGGATTACTCTAGTTAGAAGCAATGCCCATATTTGAAAAGGAGGTGTCTGTGCTATAGTTGGTTAGATCAAGCAGCAAAGGATATGGAAGACTAAGAAATTTCTTTTGTCCAACAACCCAGTGCAAATAAGAAACTGATCTGGACAATTTAAATGTAAATTTCTTACCACCTGTCAGACAAGCAAGATTTAAAGACCTCCACTTAAAAAACGAGGGATCTCCAACCTGAGTCTAAGTGAAAATTGACCTCCCACCCCAATTTCCTTGTAAATGTGGCCATGTGGCAGCAAAAGGGGTGGTTTATTCCAGCACTTTAATAAATTTAGCTTGTGTGTACGCTCAGTATGAGATGACCCACACTATGCCTGGAGAAAATGACACTTTTGAGGCAGATCTCCACACTCCACACCACAGCCAAACACAACTAATTCTTTCAGAAACACGACGTCCCAGGTAGATTAGCAGCAGGCATTTGAAAAAGCATTTAAACTTATTGGATGGGGAAACCTCATTGGTTATTAAGCAATGAAGAGAACCAGGGAAAATAAAAGATCTTTAATTAGGAGAAATGTAAGAAGAAGATGGATTCATTCAAAAGAGCTTTTTACGTAATCGAAACCAAATGCAAGCATTAGAGTTGAGCTTATGGAGCAGCTTTAGCTAATGTGATTTCCATTAGTTTTATCAAAGGCTCCTCTCTATATACACAATTACATTGAAGATAGCTGGCATTAACACAAGAGCTGCACATCTCCAGGTTGTGAAAAAAACCACCACAACATTGCATGGGGTTGGGATTACTTCTGTGAATTCTCAATAAGCAGTTGCCACTCCCCACAGCACTGTCTTCCCCACATCTCTTGGGAGAGAACTCAGTGAAAAAAAAAACAAACCACCACAAAACCCAACCGAATCTGCATGGAGGGTGGAAAATATCACTGCACGGGACAAAAATCTCGATTGGCATGGGCAATTGAGATAGGATTATAGGGGGTTTTACCTCAGTTCTCCTCACAGGACTTTGCCATAGAAGGGGAAAAGAGCCTCTCCCAGCTCTATGCCTTGAAACTGAAAAAAGGCATTTCACAAACTCTCTTCCTCCCACTGCAGCAATCACGGATGAGATGGCAAAGAAAATTAAAGTAAATTAAAATAAAAAAATAAAACTTCATCATGTTTCCTGCTGACGGGGTGAGTTTTTGCTCCTGTGCTGTGCGCGGGCACTGAGGCGCCGACAGCTCCTGTGAGGAGGGGCCGGTTCCCGCCACTTCTGGCAGCTCCACCCCACAGGGCGCAGCCCAGCTCCTCCGACAGCACCCTTGGGGAAGCTGGTTTTAGAAAGGGCAAAATGGCGTTCGAGAGTGAGGGAAAGATAAATACATGTGAGGAACAGGCCTGCAAGCCCCTCTTGCAGGAGAGGGTAGAGGATTTGGGGGCAAAGGGGCGAGCTTGAGCCTGGAAAAGAAGGGGCGCAGGGAAGGTCTTTTGTGTCTCAGTATCCACATTATTTTAACTGGCAACAAATTAATTTTCCCCAGGTCAAGCCTGTTTTGCCCATTACGGCACTTGGCAAGAGATGTCCCTGTCTTTACCTCAATCCATAAGTTTTTTCATCTTATTTTCCTTCTCCGTCCTGCTAAGGTGGAGGAGTAAGAGAGTGGCTGGGTGGGCATCTGGCAGCCAAGGTCAAGCCACCACATTACCGCAGATCTCATCATCATAAAATATTCTAGCTATTCATAAACTATTCTAACTATTCCATTTTTCTTTCACCAAACCTTTAAAGTTGCAAAATGAAGCCACAATAACATGCAGAAAAATGATTTTTAAAGGTAGGGAATGGAAAATTCAGGCATGAAAGTACTTATGCTGATGAAAACAGTTTAAGAGCTTGTTCAAAAAAAAAAAATCAAAGTAGTATTTGGGGAAGTGGGGGAGCAATTCTAGTTGGACTTTTCAAGTTAAAGTTACTGTCATTCTACAATAAATAAGGTTGATTTTTTTATAAATCAATTGCTAGGAAAAAGATCTCCACAACAAAGCAAAAAACATCACAGTACTGATGAGTCAAAACCAATGAGATTAATACCTATGCTTATTTAAATTACAAATATTTATATACAAACTTTGCAAAATAATGTCATGCAGCTTGATGCTTACGCAAATAAAAGCTATTAAGCTTACAGTAACTACCTGGAAATAGGAAAAAAATAATGGACTGAAAGCTTGTAGGATTATGCCACTCAAAGTCTGAACATTACTACTTAAAATTATTCCAAAACACAAAGGTGCCGTCACTATCTAAAAGAGTTAAGAATAAATAAAGTATACTAACACTGTAATAGCTACTAATCAAGCCATGTTAAAACCACCATGCCTTCCACACACAAAAGAAGTGGTGGATGTCCAAATGAAAGAAGGATCTTCAAAATTCAGAAGGGTGAAAAAAGGAGGATTTTCATTGCTTAGAAAATAGGAGATTACAATTAAACCTCTAAGACACAAATGAACTTTAACAAATGGAAAGACTAATTGCTGCAAGGTATCTGAGTTCATGCAAACACCAAAAGAAGAGAAATGAACTCAAATTAAGAAACCCTTTCTCCAATAGGAATCCGGGAAAATTTTCTCTATAAGATTGAAAGAGCCGGGGCGGGGGGGGGGCACCTGCAGCCTGGGGACACTTGGGGAGAGTGAAACGCGTCCCCCCCCCCCAAAAAAAAACCGGGGGACACGGAAACCCGGGGGGGGGGCCGGGGGGGCCCAAA
>JAVSBS010026892.1:0-34301 GCA_033124195.1 Coracias cyanogaster | reverse complement strand
GGGGAAATGATAAGGATATCACTCTGACCAGCTTTTGCACACAGCTTCAAAACTACTTAGAACACTATTTGAAGAAAGACTTAGTGTGTCATAATGCTAAATCAAAGGAGGAAACAATGAATGTGTGACCTTCTGGGACACTTCTTGTGCTGAAATTTTAATACGCATCTTGTTTCCTATCACTTCCCATCAGATTCCACATATACCTTTCTTATGTTCTGTGTAAGTAAAAAGAGCAGGATAATAGCATCAGGTACACACTGAAAAGAACTGGTGATTCAAAAGGATTGAGGTACTTCTGAAAATTCAGTAAACAAATGAAAAAAGCCCCCATACTAATTTAACAAATAAGTTCAGAGTGGGAAAAAACAGTTTTAACAAATGAAGATTCTGCTGCTGCACATAGCTCATCTCTGTCCCTCAGGACTTACTCCACACTCAGACCTGCTGGTTGAGATGTTTGTGCGAACATCCTTTGCTTTGGTTCAAATCAAGCGGGATGGGTTCACTTCAACAACATCTAGGTTGTTTTTTGTTTTTTTTCCAGCCATGCTCCTTGGGATTGAAATGGATGAGCAAGCAGGTGGACTGACAGACCTGGGGAGGCTGTGACACCTGGCATGGGGTGGCCAAGGGAATCTGTGGGGTGAGCACCCTTACAGCAGGTAGAACTGGAGTAAGCAAAGAGTGGTGCTTAGGTAGGATCCATCTGGGTGTTTTGTTGTTGATGGTTTTCGGGGGGTTTGTTGGTTGGGGTTTTTTTAAAGCAACATCTCTTCTACATAACTGCATCCAATACGTATTAATGTGATGATACTGTCTTATACACTGAAAATTATAGACAGGTAATTCAGGATTGGATTGAAGCACGTGATTACCTCCTAGTGTTTACTAAGTGAATATTTAGATTTGTTTTGAGGGAAGAGGAAGAGGAAAAGAGTTTCATCATCAGTTCTGACATTTTAGGGAAAGAGAGAAGCCTTATAATTTAGAGATCCACAGACATTAATGTATTTAGTAGGCAGTGACAAAAACAAGCAATAAATTGAGAGCAACCTAAATAGCAGGGATCATACATTAAAAGTTACAAAATTAACACTACACATGAAATTCAGGCAGAACCATTTTGTTTAGTAAGTAGAAAACCAGTGAAATATGTTGACAGTAAGAGTCATAAAAGCAAATAATAAAAATAAGTAGATTAAAAAAAATTGTGGAGGTAAGAGAAAACTTAAGACACCAGGAATGATAAAATGTGGAGCCAAGACTGAAATATATTCAGTGCAAATATCAAGGTGACCTCTTCCTAGCTGGAAGCTTTGATACCGTGAAACTCCACTAATTTGTGAAAATTGGTCTGTTAAGTAAACATAATTCATTATCCAATGTAATTTTTTTGAAGTAGATAATTTCTTGAAATCATATGTGATTTAAACATAATATATGTTTATGAACTACAAGTCCACGTTATATTGGCATAAGTGCTGATGGAGAAACAATTCTATCTATTCATTTTCAGAAAGGATTCAGCTTAGTTAAGGTCAGCATAAATGCCATGTAATCAACATGGGAAACTCAGAAGAAGGTCAAGCACTGGGGAAAGAAATCTTGAAAACTTGAAACAAGTGAGGAGAGGATTCAGAAGTTAATTCTTTACCCTCAAATGCATGAAATTCCACAACTAAAGCATCAGTGACTGCGCTTGGTGAGACAATTTTGAACATTGACATCGACAGCAAAATAAACCAGAAGATTCCTAAAGCACCGACCAGCACAGTCAGCATAAGTAGCACTACTGTTCTCTTCTACATTCTATTTATCACTGTGGGAAAGGCAGCAACTTTTCCTTTCTTTCTCGCATTGGCAACTGGGCTTCATTTTTCCAAAAGGGACAAAAATTATCTTCTCTGAATTAAGCGATGTCTATTTAGCAACTGAATTGTTCTTTTCTCGCATTCCTAAAGCCAGGAAAAAAACCCCAGAAGACTACAACCAGCTAGCAGATATAGCTCAATGTTGCTGGACTTACAACAGTAGCGTTCCTAATGGTGCTCAGCTTAAAAAAAAAATTGTTCTGGACTCATAATGGTCTGCTAGATTGTGTTTACTAGCTACGACAAAAGGAACAGTTAAAAACCTATCAGTGGCATAATGTTTAGCACCTATTACGGACACCAGTATAACTACCTTACGGTAATTAAAGGCATAAGAAAATGATTAATGTTCTGCAGCCATAAAACTGCATCAGTTGAAAAGCTATTATGATTGCACTGTCTACAGTTCACAGCCTACACTGGGCAATTTATGCTGATACGCGTTCTGCATAAAACTGATACTCATTTATTCCAACACTGGATAATGAACTGGTACATAAAGCTGCAACTACGCACCGCACACTGGTCACCGCTGGAACAGTCGATTTATTCTAAAGATGCAACTGTTCTTTTAAGATCAGGTTCTAGATCTTCCTATTCTGTGGTTTTCTCATCAGAATGCCTAACAGTTTCCACTGTCATCTTCTCTGTTTTAGAAATAACGTTTTTGACCGTCATTACTGAGGAACAGGGAAATGGATACAGGAAACACGGTATCCAGCTGGCAGCTGGAACGATGCGCTGACATTTATCCTGGCTCTTACTTAGCTCAGGGATGTCTGAACCAGGTCCCCCCCATGCAGGATCAGCATAAGATTATTCACACTGAACAGCACCTTCCTCAACACGTGACCTGTCAGTGCTACTCAATTTGACTAAGCAAACCAGAATTTGTTTTTTGACAGAACAAGTCACAATGTGTGATGAAAGGTATTTTCCATGAGATGCTTCCAGATCCTTGAAAGTCAAGGTTTAATGTTCTTATTCTAGGGAGAAATGAAAATAGAAGGGGACAGAAAGTCTTCCAGTGCCACAGCATCATATGCAGTAAATTATTACCCTATAAATAGTATTATACATTATTTCTGTTAAAGGGTTCTTTCAAATATCACAGAGAGAAGGGAAGGGGGGCAGAAGTGATATGCTGCATTGTCCAAAACTAAATTGGAAAATGATAGATATAGTTTATCATCCAGTAACATATAGGAAAGCAACACTCCACACTCTCGCATATAAGTAATATATTGAAGGGAATAAAAAAGAGACACACAAATCGTTTACAAATCAGACTTTAAAGTAATGTTCTTTCCAAGGGGCTAGATAGTCTTTCAAGAAACAGATAACAAAGTCTTCTCTGCCCAAAATGATTATCAGAAAGGTATGATACATTGGACCAGATTTCTTTTCTGTTGATGTCAATGAATTTAGAGTCAAAGTGAATAGGGTCAATTACAAAAAGCTATATCTATTCCTCTAACTGCAATGGAATATTTCACAGCTAGTGCAAACCACTATAGTTTTTCTGAAACCAAGGTATATTGATTCACTCCAGCATGAATTTAGCTCTGTTTCCATTTTAGTTACCAGATGAAAACCTAAAATCATAGCAGTACATAGTATAAAGAACATTATTATGAGTAGGCCAGATAAAATAGGGTCTCATATTTGAAATATAACCCTGGAAGCCACACACATGCTGCATCACTTGAAAAAGTACGTAAGAACAACGCTAACTAAAACATCTACCAAAAGGTCTCAAGTTTGTTCAATAGCTGACGGAGTAAATCTAGCTCTTCAGGCTGCTGTTTTTCCCTTTCCATCTGGAACCAACCTAGGTCCTACTACCTGGGACAACTTCAGAGACTAGCTATCATCCCTCAGACCTGTTAGTCATAATCGTAGCTGTGACAGCTGTCTTGTGCAGTACCCATAACATGTTCACCCAAACCAAGGAGCCGTTCTGGTTCCCGTGGGATCAAATCACTCCTCACAACATGATTCACTCTCTCCAGGTATCTTGTAAATCACTGCACAGTGACTTTTTCTCCTCAGGATTAATCCAGGTGATCGCATCCCACAGCAGTAATCAACAAGGTGCTGGGTAGCACTCAATAACCTTTATTGCACCCGCCAAACCCTCGTGCTGAGAGTGAACAGCCTGTATATCGGTGGTGTTGGTGACAGGCACACCAACAAGTCCCCGTGTTCAGTCTAATGGGATGAATTTAAAGATTAAGTCTGTCATGCCAGCCTGAGGCCTCATTTTTCTTCTGCGCTACATAGGTCATCCCCTTCCCGCAGCCTGTATTTGATTGTGATTAATTTGTCAAGGCTGGCTATAGCATGGAAATGAAGAAATGGATTGCCAATTATGGTTAGTCCTCTCACAACACCCCTCAAACCGGTGTTACTCTGCAGTAGTGACAGCTCAGAAAAACTGAATTCAGCTCTATTGTGCACAGATCTGACCCAAAGTGTATTTTAAAGCAGAAGGTGACTCCCCCCCCCCCCTCCCCAGCTCTTCAGTAAATGGTTGACTTCTATCCCGCCTGCCTGGCAGGTACACAAAAAGGCCATCCACATTTATTTTTGTAGTCACCTTTTTAAGACGTATTGAACTTCTGACTTAACACTCTTCAACTCTTCTGCACATTTGTTTCTGAATACCTCACCCTGGGTAAGCCTGAAGATGAGTTTAGGATGTATACCAATACCACTAAGTAAACAAACCCCGCAATGATTCTGCTCTCTATAGAAGCTCCTAAAAGTATTAAAACTTTCTCCTGAACAATACTCACAGAAAGGCAAATTTTGACTCTTGCTGCGTTTCCTCTGCAGGAAACCTCACGTGTTCTCACAAGCTGTTTAATATGTCATTGATACAGACAACTAGTTTAAATTGAATAATCAGATTCTGACAGATTAATGAAATAGGAAACAATTCCACAATTTTCTATCAATAATTACTAATATGGAATCTGAGAAATAACACCTCAATCCCAGCAACTGCACACAATGTGTGCAATTCACTCTATGCACTGATACAACCACCAAATTGCTCAAGCTGCATAAATTCAAAGCATGTGTACAAATCTAACTTTGTATCACCTTAGAAATTCAGTTCTTAAAAAAATCCCTTTTCCCTCAAGATAAGTTCAGACCACTGTAATAAATACTTCCTTCCATTGTTGTAATTCCCTGTATTTTATACTATTGTATAGCACTTGGGTATCACATCTTCAGACAAAAGAAAGGTGAATGTGTTTCCAGCAGTCAGAAGCACACAATGGCTTTAAATGCATTCTGAAGACAAAAAGGGCACAATTCTCTCCCAGTGCCAAGGTGGCCTTCCATTAATACAACCACCACCAAGGTCTGCAGTGTGCGGAACACTTCTTATCAACAGGACCCTGGGCTTCGAAACAGGATTAGTCATTCATTACACTGAATCATCTGACTCTGCTATTATTCTTCTGCCTCAGCGGCAGGTGCCCTTTCCAGTGATATATGGTAGCATTCCTATCTTACAAAGATGCAGAAAAAAAGGACAACACAGTGAACAACCCTTGGAGGCAGAGACACCTTTACATTGTCTTTCAGGTACTTCGATGAGACTCAGAATCGCAGGTCTACTCTGTTGATCTTTTCTTTCATTTCAGGAAAAAGTGTTTTCCCTAACAGCAATACATTTTTACTTTCCACAGGCCATCTAAAAGCCCCAATATTCTCACATATACTTCTTCCACACTTCTTGAAGTGACCTTCCGACACCAAACATATAAATGAGAGATGATCTTGGTAATGTAAATTCATGCGTATGGTGGCTTCCTACATTTGTACTGGTGCAGAATTTAGGGTCTCCAACATTGACTAGACCCATTACGATCCATGCTGTATAAATCCACAATAGGAGACAACAGCCACTGTGGAGAACACAAAGATATGACAAAAAGGGGCAGCTCCACACTATTCTGTGGCCAGGTCTATTGCTGTGCACTAGAAATCAGGACAGAATGAAAAAGAGGAGCTGTTTTCCTAAGGCATTTATTAATGCAGTCACAGAAGTTCAAAAAGACAGAGTTAATACCTTTCAGGTATTAACAAATTGATTACTAATTAACTAATTGATATATGTCACACCACAAATAATATTCCTAGTCACCTTTAGTGTCTCAGGGCTTTCAAAAGCTACCTAAGGACTCACAAGCACAGACTATTCTGCTCTCACAGAGTAAGTTTAAAGCTGTGAATGGGATTCAATGTTAACTGAACGCACTTAAAGAGTTTTCATTTGTAGATGTCAGGTAAAACAACTGTACTGTATTAAAATGATTGTAGGTGATGATCTAGGACTAAAAGTCTGACCCTAGGCACTTCTTAAGATCTTCTTCTAGCTCCTAGAGAACGTGTGTTGCGTAACTAAGATTACAGACAAGACTAGTTATGCCACAGAGCACAATCAGCTCCAGTGCGAGTTTTCAAACCCAGGAGTAGTTTTACAGCTGTCAAGATGATACCTATTCTTCTTTAACTAGATTTATTTTATATTAAGTTCTTCCTTTCAAGGAAGATCAGTTGCATCATGAAATTTGACTGAAACCATTAAACTAGCTGTCTGTCTTTTTACAATATGTTTTAAACTCAGAGGTAACATATTTCATACACAACATTTTCTGTAGACATGAGGAAGGCATGAAAAAGATGTTCTTATAATTCCTAAGCTGTCACACTATATTTAATCACAAATATGGTTAGAAGACACCCAAAACAACACAATGTTCTCCTCTTGCAAAAAAAAACCTGCTTCGCTATAGCACCTGATGAGATGTCACCAAGGAATCTGAGGGAATGCCGTGATTTCCTGATACAAATCTCACTTGTCAGGGAAGAAAACATGTAAGAAGCTTGGAATGACAGAAAAAGCCCACACTGGAGGGGCTGCAGCACCTCTGGAGGTCATCTAGTCCAACCTTCTGCTCAGAGCAGGAGCAATTTCAATCTTGGGTGAGGTTACTCAGGGCCTCAGAAAACCCCAAGAGAACACATCTTTGTCTTTGCTTCTGAATGCTTACTTCTAAAGATGAAATATAGTTGTATTTCTATATAAATACACTTCTCTGTAGAAGTACGTAAGTAGTAACGAATAGCAATATACATACTTAACTGGTTGTTTAAATTATCTAAATAGGTACCCAGATTAGACTAGCTACTAGTAGCCTCTCAAGTCTTTGAGACAGTAATTTTTAAGTTATTTTGGGCCAGTTGATTCCTCTATATGCATTTAAAGCTAAACAAAGTGAAACTGCCTAATTTTGAACTTGGGCATCCTTCTGCTCCTGGCTTCTTCCACAATGCCATGGTATGTTCCACATTAATTAAAGTCCATGCAAATGGGGGAATTCACTAAGGATTAGGTTCCAAGCTTAGTTTTAGAGACATGCCCTACTCTGGGGGAATGGGTAAGATTACATCAAAGAAAAATTTTGGATAGCGATAACTGCACCTTTTACCAAGAATTATTTTATACATCAGATATCATATTAATTTAATGTCTCCAGGACAGGGTCTATATATTTTTATTTTCTTATTTAAATTCATTTCTTAAGAAATTAGCTTAAAAGAGCTTTAGCTTTTCCTGATTGTAAAGCTATAGAACAAAGACACAAGATTATCTTGTTGACATCAGCCAGGAAAATTTTTGAAAAGGGAATTAAGTGATACTGTTAGTATATAACAATACAGAACTTAAACTTCCATCGTGGTAATTGAGACATTCTTAATTCTTTGAATGGAAAACCACAAATACCAAAACAAACATGGTATCTGACCAGCTGAAGCCCTGCTTGTGACATCAGCAGTATGCTTTCTGAACACCAGAAATCTTTTCCAACTCTTTTATGCTTTGTAGAATAGTTTGCCTGGAATAAAAAGAAATACAAAAAGTGAAAGGAAAAAGGGGAGAAGTGCCCGAAGTGCAATGTGGTTTTGATGCCTTTGGAGATGTTTCTGGCTTTTCTTTAACAGTCTGCAGACATCTATATGGCTCATTGCCAAAGCAACTAGATACAAGCCATGCTAGCAGCTTCAAGATGTACGCCCCTATGAAATGAAGGCGAGAGAGCACACAAACAATTGTTTCTTGCAGAGTAGAACCAAGACAGTAAGGCTGAAGAGTGTGGGCAGAAGCTGCAAGATTGAAGGGGGCAGTTAATGTATGCAAATATAAACTCAGAGCAGTAAGCCTAACAAAGGAGCCAGGCTTTCCAGACTTGACAACGCCTTAAGTTCTTCATGCTTCTGCCAATTTTAAAAGGAAAAAAAAGTAACTATATCGACTCTCTATCTCTTCCTAAAAAGAAAAGGGGAAAATACAAAAAGTGAGGCCATCAGGCAACTGAGCATTCAGTGTTTAACAGTCTGAGCTTTCGAAGGGGAATTTTTAAGGACAGTCTCTAAACGTCATTTTGATGAAGGACAGGATTTGTCCTCCACTATTCAGGGTAAACGCACTAAGTTCGACCAGTCAGCAAGAACTTCAGAACAGATAAAATTCTAGATAGTCTAACTACAATATCCATAAAATGCCAATTTCCACCGAAAAAGAGCTTATTAAGTCTCTCATCTGGAATCAAGTCTGAGCTTCCCCTTGCTAAATACATCATATGAATGTTAATTTTAGACTGTGGAGAGCTCATCGATTTACACTTTCCAGTAATAATTTTTTTAGTATTTAAAATATGGGAAGAGACCAATTAGTATTTCAGACAGTGTAGTGTCCATGATAAGAAAGCTGTTAAATAATGCATGCAACAAATTTTTATACAAGTAGTAATTAGACTTCTAGGATTACTTGAATATTATAATAGTCATTTCATAGCTGTTACTATTATTAATTTTAATAACAATCTCAGTTAACTGGTGATCAGTCCCAAAAGAAGTGTCAAAAAATAAGTTATAATATATCTTCATTTTTGCTAAAATATTACATTACACAAATTAGGGAGTAAATAATAAAATGCAATTAAGTCCCCAATGAGTTACAAAAAGTGACTGTTAAAACCACACAGCGGTGTCAAAAATGTTGATGCAGTCTGAGCTGAGGGATGAGGAGTTGCTGATTAGGTTAAAAAATTGGCTTAGTTAACAGACAGTCTTCTTAATGGGAACTTCCCTTATGTGACCTACTGGATTTTATTTTCTTTTTTTTCCTCCCCCCCATCACAGAGAATTTATATGACAATAGGCATTTTCCTAGGTCACCATAATTGACATCACAATATTCAAATACTGATGATCACGTACGTTATTAGGCCATTGTGGTGGTTACAAGGACCCAAAGCACCAGACCGCAGATAAATACGAAACTGTTTCATGGTTACTTATTATACATTTGTGTATAATGGCTCTGAAAAATTTGCAGCTAAGTCCTTCCTTGGAAAGATGACAGTGAGACCCTTATTAGAATTGCTCATTAAAGAAATACATATCTTAGGAATGAAACGCCAACAGAAAATGAGAAGCAGCAGCTGGGAAAGATGGAAATAGATTGCCTCAACCTTTAGCCCTGTGTCAGGAATTTATTCTGCCTTCAAAAACATTTGGTTTCATCTTCTAACTCAGATTTCCAGAGGGCTCTTATAATCCTTCAGTAGTGCACCTGTCGGTTAATCCCTTGTTATAATCTACCTTGGATCACCTCATGGTGAGAAGGGCTGATGGATACGCTCCCAGCCCTCTGTGAATTGGCAAGATGAATCGTTCTTTGGATCCTGAGGAGGACACACTGGAGGTCAGAACAGCTGTGACAGGAGCTGCCACTATGCTGAGGGACCTCTCTCCACAGAAAGTCAAGGCAGAGAAGAGGAACTGTGATGCCTCCCTGCATCCTGCCTTGAGAACGTATTACACGCTTACTATTTCCTATACATGCTGTGTCCTCTTTTTCCTCTTTCCTTGATTTTTAAGCTTGCTTTTCAGCCTCTCCTTTAGCAACACATAATAAATTTAACCTTGCAATGTTTTGCCACAACCAGGCCAAAAGCTACAAGTAAGCATAACTGGCCCGATTCTAAAAGAAACAAGTTTTCTCCAATGCAATAAAGGTGTTTAAAATGTCATGAACTTGGTGCATTTCCAGTGCCTAAATCACCACAGACATTCTGCACTTTCATGGCTTTTGGTCTTTTTCTTTCCCTTTCTCCGTGTTTTTTAAAAGAGATGCAAATCCACATTCATAACAAAACCTAAGGGCTGTCTGTATCTTTTGTCTCAGAAAGGATAGATGATATCATTTTAGTGAAAGTCAAACTAAGGTAAAATATACAGCTATACTCATGTAGAGACAAAAAGAAATACCAACTGGAAATTTCTCTTAAAGTTTTAACTTTTCCCTCCTCTTTCTCTTTTTTTTAAACCTCCCTTAATTATAACATAACCCTGAATTACTTCAAAATAGCAGTAAGAAGGTAACAAATAGGTGTGCATAGACCGTAACATCTTCAACTCCTTCCATATGTAGCCTACCCCATAATTATCTCTCAACACAGTATTGTGACAAGCCTAGAATTTCCTGTCTTTTCACATCCACCTGCGAAGTCTTGTTTTAATTTTGCGGCTCGTAAGGTTTGTAGCACCATATCAGACATCCTTGTTCACTTTCCAGGCTGCAAGCACCAGAATTTGTGGATAGCTTCTTAAACACATGATAATGAGGTGCTCTTCCATAAAATCTACAGAAGAAAGTCACCTTTTTTTATATATATCATACTGGCAGTACCTCAGACATAACAAGATGGTAATTATGGGGCAAGTGGATGTGTAAATGGTGATTCACTGTGTATGAGGTGAAAATCTGATGGGCTACATCCTAAAACAACACTTTTTGCCCTCTGGACTACAGATTTGTCTGTAGATTTATTTTTATCACTTTTTTTTAAACAGATAGTAAATTTTCTCTGAAAAAGAGAAAAGAGACACAATGTAAGAAAATCCCTAAGAATCTAGCTGGCCTACAGAAAAGCTGGGATAAGGTTAAGATTGCACTCGCGCTGATGTTTGAATATTATTGAACAGCTACTGAGGATCTGTCGCTTGTTGCTCCAGTACCTCCCTAACGACATGGGAGCGATGCAAATCCTCTTGAAGCAATTCTGTTTATGAAGCTTCATGCTCTCGATATAAAGGAAAGCCTTTATTGCAACACAAGAGAGTAACCCCGGATCCATGGGGAAATGAGTCTTCACTACCTTTGCTTTCTTAGACCGATTATCAGTTTATAAGCATATTAGAGGTGACCAGGATCTCTTAGGAAAAGACAGCACCTCTTTTATCTTTCTCTCCAAAGTGCCTGTGGGTAGACCCTTGCTTGTTTTGCAGCCCTTAAAACCATTCCACCTTAGTTGCTTTCTCCTTATTTTTCTAAGATTTAATCCCTCATTTGAAGTTATCAAACTTCTCAAACAAAGATCTCTCATGAGTCAACTTGTTGCCAGCACTCTTTAAATAGGAGCAGATTAAAATCAAAGTTTTGAGCCCTGGCACTGTGCCTTAATGGCAAGTGGCCTTCACGGGGCTTTTACTCACTCAGGCTGGAACGTCCACAGTGCTAGGGGTGGAGATGGAGCCTCAGGAAAGTGTTCGGGGAAGAAAGGCAGACCTTTACTCTATCCAACACTCTTCTCATGAAAAACAATCTGCCCTTTGCCAAAACCTCAGGAAGAGGCTTGCTTTCTTGTTTCTTCCCAGTTTCCTTTTTACGGGAGAAAGGGAGTGCTCTGCAGTGATGCAAACAGGAAAGGCTTGCTCTCCAGAGAAGCGTGACTACTCTCTCCTAATCATAATAGAAAAAGCAAGCGATGGACGCATTTACAAGAATTTGGAGCAGAATGCAATCCAGATTCTTAAACTGGATACACTCAGTTGATCTCTTGCAAATTTGTCCACTTCCACTTGGAGGTTAAACTCAATTCTCTGTCATGGGTTTCTGAAGGGACAGCATTTGTTCCTATGGATCCGAGGTGAGAAATCACAGCTGTGTGTTCCCTCAGTAACATTTTGTTGGGACAGTCCAGCATTAAGTGCACGATACAGAAAGCAATACTAATCAACTAGGCACCAGGAATGAAGCTGATCCACTCGCTTGGCTAGACACTGACTTTATGTCAAGGAACATGCACATCTAAGACGGGAAGAACCCAGCAAAACCAGAAAGGTGAAAGCAGAGCTTTGCGAGTTTGGGGTGTACTTTACACCTCAAACACATCACACTGCATAATTTTAGCACTGCAACTGCTATCAAACATTCTAGAAAACACTGACACCTGAAGCCTGATGCAGGGTTACGTGTTCGATTACTACTTCTCAGTCAGTATGTCTGAGAGTCTGGAAAGAAGCGGGTTTTTTTTCATTGAGGAATAGAAAGTATTTATTAAAATGTAAACAGTAAAATCAATTAAAGATTGTATTCCCAAAACAAACAAAGCAGCCTCCAAAACCCAGAGTATTTTAGCAGAAATGTGTCTTAATTCATTTCCAAAGGTGAAAACAGCAAAACAATTACTGAAAAAGCATCTGCCATGCTATATAATGTTTCAGTAAGGCCACAGCTTTCCAGTTAAAATCAATGCTAGCTTCAAGAAAAGCATCCATTACCTCAGGAAAAGAAAACTCAAGATTCCTAGCAGAGATCCTTTCCAACTTTATTGATTTCAGGGGACCACATTCCTCACCTGCTGAGACCTTTTCTATTAACTAGACCAATTCAAAAATAAAATGAACTACTATTTGTACATTCCACTTATTAGTAATTTGCATATATATACACCATGTCTTGCCTTTTTTGTAAACTAATGACAAAAATGTGTCTGTGTTAAAGATCAAGATGTAAGCCAGAGTCACAAACTAAAACGCAGAGCTTCCCTGAATGTTCAAAGAAGGGGACCTGAACTGAGGACCTAAGTGGAGCTTTGTCTGAAACTGGATTCATGCTCAGGCACTTCTAGGGTTTGTGGAAATACCATCTTCATATTCTGCAATAATGAAACTGCAATAGAAGTAGAAAAGGATACAGCTGTTTAGATTCTACCTTCTGAAGCCTAATTCAGATTTACAATCATCAAACAATTTAAAATAAGAGGTCCTTGAAAAAAAAGAAACAGCCCTAAGTATTCCTGTCACTTTTTTCCCCACTGCAACCGCACTGATTACTCAAAACTCAAACAACTGTCTAAAAATTACTACGTGATTTTCACACAGCAGTAGCTATGTCCTCCTATGGTGTTATGTGACAACTACATGTTTTTTGTAATGCATTGGGGCTTAGCATGTTTCTTTAAAACCTTTCAGTTGTACAAGTAATCCAACCTACTATAATTTGTATGCATTTACTGAACCTAAATGAAGGAAAAAAAATCAGCTTATGTTCTTTTTAAATGAAAAAGTATTCTTATCCTCTTGTAATTTGCATGTCCTCTCAACTTTCTCCATATCTTTTTCTAAATATTCAACAGCTTGTCTTTTTCCTCCTTCACATATCATGTCCACTTCTTCCACAACATCAATAAAAAAGCCGCTGACTATTAGTGATGGATTGCCTTAAGATTACAACAAAGCAAGTGATGAACTTTTATAATAACCCTTTCCCTCCAGTTCTTCAGGCGGTATTCATTTCCATGCAAATTAATAAACTAAAAATGTGAAAGCACCGCTCCAGGGAGCTAAGACAATTTCATGTTATGTTACCAAGTTTGCTTGAGGAAAACATACTTTTCCTCCAGTTTTGGACATTGGGAGGTCTTGCTTGCTCGCCTTCTGGATGAAAAATTGTGCCAAACTTTTCTTTTCCTGTTGAAGCCACAGCAGCACATTGGAGCTGCTGGAGCTGCAGAAGTGTAATCACCGTTGTGGGCTTTGTCTCACAGGCAAAGGGTTGCGCTAAGGGCTGCGCAACAACATTCCACTTACCAGCACACCAGCATCCACAGTCACAGTCCAAGGTTTTGAGTCTCTGTTACTTAACACAGCATAAAGAGATTTGCAAGCCAAGACAACTGACGAGACATCGGATATGAAATATCACTGTTCCAAATAGCAATAACAGGAAAAACTGTCTAAGAAATAAGCGACATCTAAGGTCTTACTTACCATAAATTCCTGTTGAAATACAGGGAAATGCCTGTAAAACAAATGAAAAGAAAAAATATCAGTGGGATTTCTGTTTGTTGAACTTTTTATCAAAACCAAGGGTATTTTCCAATGCGTGTTTCTCAACAGCCAGAGATTACACGTTGTAGCCTTCACCGTTACAGGAGCCAATTCACAGGCATTTTTGTGTCATTATATGAAACATGTTCCATATGTTTGCCTTGCCGCCATATTAATAAAGCCACATTCTTTTTCCCTTCTTGACCTATGAGCAACATTTGAAACCATTATTAAAACTGCCTTTTGAGCTAAAAATTAACGCCATGAGCTAGTACGGTAGAAAAAAAAATGTTATATTCTCTGGGTAGAGTCAGACAATGTTTCTTCAGTAGTGAAATAAGCTTGCCCAGGTTAAACCCTGCTCTGCCCTCCCCTGCCTCTTTGCCATGCCCTCGTTCATGAGAAGCCCCTTTTTTGTTTCAGAGCCTTTCATTTATAACCTCAGCTCTTTCAGACATGGTTTATGGTGTGACCCAGCACAGCTGTACCAGTACAAGTCAAAGGTTTGCAAACTGGTGCAGGGAGGGGAACTAGAAGATGCCGGGTGAAAAGAGAGGGGACGTTTTTGGGTCAGCTTGGACACCAAAGAAAACACATCATGCAACAAGAGATGTTATAAACACTGTGCCAGCAAGAATTTACGTTCCTCCTAGCTCTACGTGTTCTCTAGAGATTTACATTTCTGTGAGCCAGAGTCAGTTTTCCACCAGGAGAAACCAAAGCCATGGTTTCACAAGAGAGACAAATTTCTTTGTGTGCAGTTGATATGTGATATCACCTTTTCCTCCCACCTCTGGACTGACAGCAAACACAGCTCAAAGGTACCAGTGCACCTGGGACCAAAGTCTCAAATATCCACCCTCAGGCTCCCTCCAGATCCCCTGGCGATGAGTCATCATACAAAAGAAAGGAATTCTTCTTTACTTAATCACACAGGAAAACATTATTCAAAGCTAATGCTTGCTTTATATTTAACCAGGGAATTAATTAGGGAATGGTGATTAAGAAAGGAGAGGCCTAATGGAAAGAATACATCCTCCCCTCCCCTCTGAAAAGTAAAATAAAGTGGGGGAGAATTATAGTCTCATTCCTTCTCACAACCACTACAACTTACATCCTGAAAAATACTTAGCTTTGTAGTTTGTACCCAATAAATCACAACAAATCAGCTCTTTAAGGAAATGAGGAATGAAGTAGTACACACACACAGTTACAGAGCGCAGGCTGAGGGGCCCACAGATGCTCCAGCAATCAGAGAGAAGCATAAAGGATGATTTTGTCCACTTTAGTAACAGATTTTAAAATTCCTCACTGTTGCAGTTTCACATGTTAAGAGAAGTGCTCCACACAAGTATTTTGTTTTCCATTCTTTTCCACAACTTGAGTAACAGCACATGATTTAGACGCTCTTATGGGCCACAGGGAAAGAGTAACAGAACTCAAGGTTCCTTCTCTTACTGGCCCCACAAGTCTGGGGAAGGGGAAAGAGTCCTGCAGCACCTCTGAAATCCCATCAAGCTCCTTGGGCAACACCGCACATGGTGCCTATGGGAAGCAGCAGCAGCACCACCAATGACTTCAGATCCCCATGCATGTGGCAAAGCCACCCACCTGGAGGCCCATAGGCTGGGGTGGCTCTGCAAAAGAGCACCATGCACCAGCTCCCCCCACACCACTGCAGGTGTATCACCCGTGCAAAGCAACGAGTATCTGGCTGATGGGGCCTCCAAGCAAGATGCATCTACTTAAAGCCCTGATGGTGATTTTTGAAGGGATTTAGAACATCGGCCACTGCACTACGGGATGGCTCAGCCAACGGCTGTTGAGATCTCCCACCACAGATGTGTTTACTGGGTGCCTCCAGGGAAGCCTGCAGGCTCCAGTGGACTGGGGCTCCCTTTGCAGCTTTGCTTGGAGAAGAGAAGCTTAGATGGCTGCATTTTCAGCATTGCATGGCAGGCACTTGTCGCATTTGTTCACCTCCCTCCACAGAGTACACTGCTTTGAGCCTGCTTAGCAAGCTTTAGCTTGCCAATTGTGTGTTGGGCATGTTTCTTAATACCTACTTTAGAATTACCGTGTAGGCACATCATAATCATCACCTTGCTTTCAGTTTCTGTCATGCAGATGAAACGTATCTGAATGGAGTTACAAGAACGTGTGAAATCCCATCAAGCTCCTTCCGAATACCGGTCTGTGCCAATACTGGTCTGTGCCATAACTTAGACGAGCTCTGCCCTCTCCCTCATTCAGAGATGATCACAGAATATAACCAGCAGATGTAATTTTGAAAAATGTGACAGTGCTTTTATTCATTCAAGAAAGGCCCGTGCCCAAGATCACATATCAACTGTGTTTCCTCTTGGCTCCTAGGGGGACAATTTAGTCTAGATGCCAGGTTGAAATTACTGGCAGAGCAGTAATGGGGAACTCACAGCATGGATACCAACATACTACAATATTTGGCTTACGGACAAAAGATGTTAAGGTTTCTAACCTTTTCTGTGCGTAATAATTTCTTAATTATATGTTAGATTTCAATGAAAAATTCAATTTCACAGTGGGAAACATTCATTCCCATTTCCACAATAAAACGTTTCTCATCTTAATTTGCTGCCAGTAACTGCTACTTATTGACTAACCTTTAATTTCTTTGCTACTGAAATTGCGTGTTTGCTTTACTTTGGGGTTAATAAATGCTACCCCAACAGCCCTCAAAACGGATACAACTCTGGAGTAAAACACAAGTAGTAGTGGCAAGAGCTTCCTACTACTACGCTGCTGCTGTCAATCTAGAGAAAGAGGATAAATTCAATCAGCTGCGTGAACACTGTAAGACTGAAATGGATTTAATTCCTGTAGGAGAGGATGTGGGCGCTCAGCCTCTGGTACTTTTTAATCTAATGTTTCCTCACTAAGGCTACAGCAGTGGTGCTAATTAGGATGAAATGTAATGCAGTTTCATGAGGAAAATTTACAATAGTCACCATGCGGAGGCCAAGCTGGACTCTGAGACATTTCAATAAGAGGGACCTGGGTATTTAAACACTTAAGGGCTTATCTACAACAAGGGGTTCTAGTTCACACTGAGTTGCAATGTATTAATGGTTACACATTTAGATGAATACAATTGCTGTGTCTACATGACCAGATGCCTCCTACTGCAGTCCTAATAAACGCTTCCACAGAGCAAGGACTTCCTTCAAATTAAGTGCTCAGCGTTCTGCACCAGCATCCCAGTGCCATTTCTGCCACGACCAAGCCACATACAACGTAAGCACTTTTCTTCCAGCACATAACACAGCAGACAAAAATAATATCGAACATAAATTCAACTTTCTCTGATTTCACTGCAACGCCTCATGAAGCGGACTAATACTCATGATTGAAAGCCACTCTTTGGCTTATATTATTAGAACTTCACAAAGAACTCATGAACTTTAAAAAAAAATGTTTTTACTAAAATTGCAAGTAGAAACAATTTTATTGTTTAACAAAGTCAAAAGTTCGTAGTATGTCTGGGTTGAAGTTAGCTAAATGTGTTACATGCAAAACAACTCCACGAGCTTCTCCAGCAAGTTCAAGGTAACAGACATACCCTTGGGGGAAAAAAAAGGGCCATATACTTAATATTTTGACTTTTTTCTTGGTTACTCTCCTTGCTAGCTATGGCCTGTGCCACCACCGCAGAAAGTCTTGCACTTGAACAAACCTGAGAATGTTAAGAAAGACTACAATTCTCAGCATCTTGGTCTGGAGGAGCCAAGGAGCAGTAGTGCATCCTCCACACAGCAAATATGCTCCATGTATCCCCAGCACCCTGGGACCTGTGATAGAGGCATCTTGCTGGAGGAGGAGAAGATAACTGACATTGAGAAAAGATTTGTTCAACATGCAGCTTGTTCTTTTGTGATCTCCAGAAGCTGCCTCTTTATCTCCCTGTTATTTTCCACAATCTGAGGCAGCAGCCAGCCTTTGCTCGATGAAGATGATGCTCTCCTGTATCAGCTCAAGTTGGGTTACTTCCTTTCCCCTGTCATCTTCCCCCAGAGCCTGTGAAGCCTCACATGCTCCTGAGCTGCCTGCCTTTATCCCTTTGACATTGATAGGAGTTATCCCTTAGCAGCCTCTCTTTCTGACCTTCTCCCTCTTATTTGCCAGCAAATGGGAAGTTGCCTTTGGTCTTGGCATCAAGCACTGCACCACTGCAATTATTTCCATAGCAGCCAAGAAAATTATATGCAGTTATTTGTCTTCCCATTTTTTTACGGACCAAAAATAATTAACTTGCCTTCCATTTTGAAAGACTATCCCTACAGCGCCTTAGGAGAATTAAGAAATTGCAGAAGCACTAACACCCAGACCAAAGAAAGACCTGAAGCTCCAAAAGCATAAGTGCCAAAAGAATCTCCATGTCAGATAAGCAGAAACTGAAATCCTTGTTTCAATAGGAGAATGACCCACTCCTGCCACTCGGAGGACCTGACCCAAAACTCAGCCAAGCTGTGCTCTCTTACAGTGCCTCAGTTTATTATTTTTGAAGTCAGACTCGAGTTTTTCTTTCTTCATCTTCCTTCATTTATAGCGAAATATTGCAGGAAGATGAGTTCCTGTGTGCAAGAGATGTTCTTCTCTTAAATGTAGTGCAGTGAGCACCTTTGCTAGACTGTTTGTCTTACAGTTGGTGATTGCCTCATGAACTGAAGTGGCAGGTGAGTGGGCAGAGAGAAAATTGCTTGTTTAAGAGCAGCCCTGACAACACTGCTCTGCTGTGATTCACGAGGGCCAATGCCAGAGGGACTCTACAGAGGTAAAGCACAGGATTACAAGGTAAAGCTGCCTATGCTGGAATGATTGCCGCATAAGGCATAGTATGGGACTTTTCACACCTTAAGTTCCCGTGTGTGTCTTCAAGAAGTTCACTGTAACATAAATATTTGTAATGGCTTTGTAGAACATCAAAGATTAATAATCTGGTTTCCTTGGCAATTTACTACCTGTATGACTTGTCATGTCAACCTTAAAAAGAAAATGAATATAGTATTTACTGGTTAAAGCCTATGCTTTCTGCCAGAAAAAAAAATATAACATGTTTAGATAGCATCCTGTGAATGCCTTCTAACATGCAACACCAAAAAGCTGTGGCACGTACAACATGGCATTCTGAAGTGCTGTTATCAAGACTGTGGTACAGAGTTATGAAAGCCAAGTACCAGCAAAACCACAAAGTAAACTAATTTAAGTGGTATCAATTGTTTGAAGAATGAATAATTTATTTCCAAAACAGGATTTTATTACTTTAATCTAGTGGGTGGTGAAAAGGTGTGGTGAGGAATATAGTGGTGTACGTTTATTGCTTGGAGCACGTGCTCGAGGTGCTGCAGTGGCAGGGAACAGGCAGGACCTCAGCAGGGAAATGGGAACACTGCAAAGAGCTTGGTGTGTTTTTCATTTCCTCAGGTTAGCTGGTGATGTGCATTTTGTAGTCCTTGCCCCCTCTAGGTATTGCTGACATTTTGAGATGAATTATGGTTGTCAAGCTGGAATGCGAAACAGCAGAGAAGGCACGGTCCTGGATGAACTTAGCGAAAACCTTGCTGTTCTTTTAGCAGCAGAAAATGATACTTAACCATTAGCTACACATGCTCTGGACCCACTGTAGTCATCATTTTCAGTGCACAAGCAGAAGGATTCAAAACTTCAAGCTCATCCATGCCCGTCCTGGCACATCCACCTGGGCGTATCTCCTTTGTGCAGACACTGACTGTGGCACACAACTGCAAACAGAACCATCTATGCCCACAGTTCAACAGGAGGGTGATCTGTAGAGCTCAGGGACAGCGAGAGGGACCTAACTAGCCATCCCCAAGTCTAGCATCAAGCAGTGAGAGTTAGCACCAGGAGAACCAGCAAATTACTGTTTCTTTCCCCTTGCCACAACCATTAGTCTGCCCTAACAATTTCTGTGACCCTAACCAGTCTGAAGCCAGTTATAGCACTATTTCACAGTGTTCAACAGCTAACTTCAGCATCAGCTACACTGACACTCCTGCTGATCAGCCAGTACTCCAAAAGACAAAATTGGGTGCCTTGGTTGCTTTTCAAAATAACATGCTCTATAAAATCACCTAACTCCAAAAAGCAAAATACACCTAAGTAGTGCAGGGCCTGGCATACCTCTTAAGCTGTACAAAATATTCACAGGGTACATAACATCCATATTAAAGATACCAGTAACATCAAACATTCAGAGGCAAGTTTCGCTATTTTTAACTACTTTTAGAACTTATAAATCAAACCACTTCATAAACCACTAACTATAATACTATTTATTCAGTCGCCTTTCAAAAATCCTTATACTACTATTTGGAAGAAAAATAAAAGAAAAACTTATGTTATTTCCCAGTCAACCTCCTGCCATAAATACTATATTTGCCATAATTCTGAACTCTAAATTAATGAAGAACAAATTTTGCAAGCAGCCAGCGTTCAAAGAAAACTTATTAATAGCAAACTAATGCTATTCCCTATACTGAAAATGAAAAGAAAAAAATTAAATGGAAGAAATGAATATGAAAATGTTTAAACTCAGTTCTCATTACAGACCATATTAGCATGTTTATTAATCTGTCCTTAAAGAATATAAAAGTGATTATTACCTCAGAAATAAGTCTCTTGAATACAGCGGATCACACACAAACCTTAAGGCACTTGTATGAACTTCCTCATTTATACACTGGTAGATTCATGAGCTACAACTTCCAGTCAGAAACACCGGGCATGCAGGTGCCAAAAAACGTTGGGGGGGATTTTCTGATAGAAAAACAAGTGTCCGGCTATTTTACATACCTAAAAGCTTGCATGCCACCTATGTGAAAGTTCTCAAAGGATGCTGATAGCTGACAAACTGCTGGCTGAGCAACTGCCGTTGAAGTTCAGATTCAGACCCAACAGGAAACATCCTTTCTGTGTTATGGCTCAAGACTTTTCTATGCAGTCTTAACAGAGTGTAAGTTAATATGGCATAATCCAAGGACTATAAGTTTAGATAATTAAATTTCAAATAAAAATCTAACAGCTGGGTGGAAAATGATTGAGAGAGAGGACCTGTCACAAAGCTACTGAAAGCTGAAAGAAGGACTTCTATATAGTAAAAATTATTTGCAACCAGTGCAGAGAACTTCTTCAACTCAGAAAACACAGAAATCCAAAACAAATGGTCACATTTAAAGACTACTCTAGACAAATATTTACCACAAAACCTGAAGTTTTTCTTTAAGTCTATTTATACACAAGGGCAGTTACTGAAAGAGGCCACCTGAGAGGTTAAAAGGGTCAAAAGAACATCTTTAATATTTCCTGCTAGCCAAACTAAATAGATAAAGGGGCCATTGGGAAGGCTCTTCCTCTGATCACCTGCTTGCCACAAAAGCAGCAATGTTCTCATTGTGCTTCACCTCACACAAGTAACAATTTTGTTTAATTTTCACTGAAATAAAAAACTTCAGCCAAAGAACATTCATTCCACAATGAGAACATGAGAAAAAAAATATTGAGGATTTACTACCAAGATTTACCAATTATTTTTAGCAGTTGTTTATTCTAACAGTATATTAATTTAAAATATATTTTTGAAGACACATAGAAACCAGCTGCTACAATGAACTATGCAAGACCGTAGAGCATTGTAGTATGGCACTAACTTAGGTTTCACTATTTGAGGAACCTTGCCAATTTCTTATTTTAAAATTTTCAAATTGATTATCTTTCAGTAATTAAAAGTAATAGCTCAATTAACTGCCTAGATAAAGACCTAGACTGAAAGCTTGTCAAACAATTTATTTGATTTCCCCAAGTACAATGTCTGCTGTGGGGTTGTTTGTATTTCTTCTGAACTATTCACACAGTTGTAGTTAGAACTAAAAGCTTATTGGGGAACCACAGACTAACAGTTCAGTATGCATCTTTAAAAAAAATCATAAACCATTTATACTCAAATTCTCAGAAATGTAATTGTACATTTCAAACAATCACAGAGTAGCTGAGGTTGGAAAGTACCCCTAGAGACCGCCTAGTCTAACCCACCTACTCCAAGCAGGGCCGCCTAAAGCTGGTCACTCAGGTTGGAGTATCTCCAAGGATGGAGACTGCACAACCTCTGTGGGCAACTTATTCCACTGTTTGGCCAACCTCAGAGCAAATGATTTTTTTATGTTTAAATGGAATTTCCTCTATTTCAGTTTGAACCCATTGCGTCTCGTCCATTCAGTGGGCACCACCGAGAAGATGTGCTCTTCTTTACTCCCACCCATCAGGCACTGATACGCATTGATAACAACCTTGCCACTGAGCCTTATCCGGACTAAACAGTGTCTCAGTACCTCCTTCTATGACATACAGTCCAAACCCTTAATCAGCTTTGTGGACCTTCACTGGAGTTGCTCCAGTATGCCTGTGTCTCTGGGGAGCCCAGAGGTGAGTATAGGGGAAGGATCATCTCCCTCAACCTGCTGGCAACAGTCTTCCTAACTCAGTCCAGGAGGCTGGTGGCTTGCTTTGCCTCAAGGACATGTTGCTGGCTCACAGTCAGCTTGTTGTTCACTGGGACACCCAAAGCTGCCTCTGTAGAGCTGTTTTCCATCTGGCTGCTCCCCAGCATGTACTAGTACACGGGGCTATTCCTTGCCAGGGGCAGAATTTTGCATTTCCCTCTGCTGAACTTCATGAGGTCTCCACTGCCCAGTTGTCCCCCCCCCCCGCCCCCAGTCAGGGCACCTCTGAAAGGCAGCACAACCATCTGGTGTTTCAGCAGCTCCTCCCAGCTTTGTATTGTCTGGAAACTCCCTGGGGTGCTTTTGGCACCACCATCTAAGTCACTGAGGAACATCTTTAATAGTATTGGCCCCACTATCAACCCCTGGGGTACAATACTAGTGACTGTCCTCCAGCTAGACCACAACCCTTTAATCCCAGCAGTTCAGCCAGTGTTCAGTCCACCTCTCACCCCCCAGAAATACAGCCAGTATCATAATCATTGGGTTTATAACACAGCATCTGCCTAGGGTCTTCTGAAGCTGCTGCAATTGAAACACCAATTAAAGCAGCAAAAGCAAAGACCATGAGGAGGAAAGAATAAAACATCAAATGAGAACTTAGAACAGATTTAATTTTTTTCTTCCTATACCAGCACATGCCAAAAGAGGCTTGAAATGAATGACAAACTGATTTTGAATCACACCTGTGATGTGCTTTTAGCCCCGATAGCGAAGAGTTACGAGTTTCCTTTATGCCAAAGAGCAAGAAATTAGAAGTCCCCTTGCCTTTTTCCAAAGGAGAAAGGGGCATTCACCCACATGCCCTGCATTGCATCAGCCTCTCAGCACTGCAGAGCATGGAGCAGTTGCTAGGTTTGCCTCTAGAGTCCCTGAACTATTCGTGTCTAATTATTTTGTGAAGAAGAACTTGCATGTGCAGCTTCATTCAGAAGAACAACACAGAGTCCTTATTACTTTCTAAAATGAAGGATATTGACTATTTTCAGAAGACTAATAATACTGTTTAATCATACTCACTTCAAAACAACCTGTTTCATTATGGGATTCCAATTCTTGAGCCCCAGATGCCATCCTCAGAGTAGTGTTTGGGCATCTCACCCCCACCTGCATACTTCTACTCACAAGATTCTGCAGGACCGACTGACCTCATCTGACATGGGTATCACTAAGAGCAAAGCTAGGATCCAGCTTCATCTCATTTTGAGACTGGTCTCCTGGTCTAAGGTTCTCTCTACAGTTAATAAAGAAGGTAATTCAGCTGTCTCAGGTCAAATGAATGGCTCTCATGGGGAATTGCTGACTACAGAGTGAAGCTAGAGACCTAAGCTAAATTTAGGTGAAACAAATATCTCCCTGAGCACAGGAAATCATACATGTTTGCCAGAAAGCATATTCACAAACTCTTTCTCTCTTGAGTCCTAACCACAGGAATATTCTTTCCATTGATTCAATACAAAATTACTTCAAATGAAAAACGAAGGGCCAGACTTCTCCAGCTTCATGAGACCATCCTGCATGGCAGTCAGACTCATGGGTGTGATGACAAAGGAGACCTTAAAACAGTCCAGGAAGAGGTCTGGCACAACCCTGCCTCAGACAGAAATACACACACGGCCCACACTGAGCGGGCACCTCCAGGCCAGTGAATTTACTGTTTCTTAAAAAGGCTAATTAAGAACTCACACGGCATCCTCAGTCTTAGGCACTAGTCTCATTCCCAGGAGCACAGCTGTGAAAATCAGGTCTGCCGGCCACAGCACAGGCTCCTAGTAGTCCAGGGCAAGCTCCACCCCAGGGAACGCAAATGCTGAGACATGCATTGTGCTCAGAAGACACAGATATTGCAAGCCTGGCCCAAGCCCACGCAGGCTGGTAGGAGAGGACCTACCTAATGCAGCGCGAGCATCTCCAGCATACAGGTCGTCGCACTTACTAATACGTTCTTAACGAGCTCAAATTTAGTGTGTAGGGCCCTGATCCAAATCAACCTTGTGCCACATCTACAGATCAATATTGGTTTTACATTTATAATATTTTCAAATGAAAAGAGTAAGAACCCACAAGACTACATTAACAAAAACATGGCTGAAAGGAGATAAAGTGTTTACTGACTGCAGTGACAGTAACTGCTTAATCCTTAACACGAGGTTAGCCTGTCCTTACTGCTTCATCTAAACCAACCTACCCAAGGAAATACCACTGCACCTTTACTGTGGTCTGACTCAGATCTGAGCCAACCTTGCAAGAAAAAGCCATTAAATGACATTAACATAGTACTGAGATCATTCTCTGACAACCAAGAATAATGAGGTAAATTAAGGGCAGATGGATGTTGAGGTTTTCCTCTAAATGTCCTTAATTTTGTAGGTTTTAGACATACCGTCTCCTGAAGCTCAGTGCAATTTTAGTTTTACTATTTGTGATATTTATAGCTCCCATTTATATAAGTAATATGTAATTTTAATGCAGGTCTAATAGTTCCAACTGCCATTGACACACAGTGTAAAATGAAAAAGGAAGGATACCTTGTTGAGCAAGATGCTATTTTATTTCCTTCCTGCCACCTTAGCCACTACAATACAGTGAGTTAATGTCTTACTTGGATTCCAACCTTGTCAACACATCAAAGATCCTCCCAGGTGAAGAGGAGCAGGGCTATGCAATTGATCTCCCCTAACCTGTAACGTCTGTGTCACTCTGGTCCAGGGTGAGCAACTGAAATGCATGTTTCTTTTTGTGAGAGGTAAAAGAGCCGCCTTGAAGAAGTACATGATGATGAAAGGTATGAGACAGGAGTAGACCTTGGGAAATGTCAAGGGAGATCACAGTCAAAATTGCCTTCTTTATCCAGAATAAATAACAGCAGTTGTGGATTACACGACTGTAATTCTGTTGAGGAGGTCTGGTGACATAAATCACGATAAAGATGACTTGAGACTCTCTTTAAAGACCAAGAAGGTTATTAGTATTTTTTAAACTTTTTTTTCTACTGTTCCCAGGCAAAGTCCCTACAAATGTTTCTATGGCTATCGTGAGTCCCCTCAATGCAGTATTTTCCCCCTCTATTTATTCTCTGCTGTCACCCCACTCTAGCTTTTTCCTTTCCATCCTTCCCCCGATGACAGATTGCTGCCATCCGCCCCATTCTGAATTCACTGCTTCCATTAGCACTTCCCTT
The DNA here is from genome assembly GCA_033124195.1 of Coracias cyanogaster. Taxonomy (NCBI): domain Eukaryota; kingdom Metazoa; phylum Chordata; class Aves; order Coraciiformes; family Coraciidae; genus Coracias; species Coracias cyanogaster. The sequence continues at coordinate 8,493 of JAVSBS010026892.1, read as the reverse complement.
ACAGCTGTGGCACATCTGCTTTCAGATCCACTTTATGACTTTTCCGAAGGCCCTGCATTGCTTTCGGCATTGCTGGAGCGTCTGTGCAAGGAGAGCAGCAGCTACAGGAACCTCGTCACCATCTGCGCCTTATTTGGAGCCACTGCAGGCAGCAAGAAATCCTCAACTTCAACTGCGATCCAAATCTGTTTTCTACTGTTTCTCCTCTTTAAAACTGCCGTTGAGCGACACAAACAAGTTAAGCTGCACCAGTATGACCAAAAATGGGTCAACAACTCTGGATGCCTCACCTCCGATACAGTGGGTTCAGCTCAGAAATAGGAAAACAACACGCTGTCTGAAAGGTTTTTGGGGAAAAAAAAAAAAGTGGCAATGTGTTCAACAGGGCACTCAAGAAATGAGGAGCCCTGAAGAAAGGCCAATCCAGGTTTGCAGGTTCTGACACGTTTCCTCACTCAGAGTAACCCCAACAGTGTTTCTACCAAGCTGAATGAATCTGCATAATGCTTCACTTGGCATCAGTAAATGTGTCAGGATATGTCTCAATAAAACTTAAACGTCAACGCAAGAAAGGCCATCACACAAATTGAAAAAGTTAAAAAAAAATCCACACACACCTAAGAATATACATATTCTAAGTTCTTCCAGCTTTTGTTCTCTTATAAACATTTATTCTTTCTCTTGATAGATGCTGTTGCAAAAATACAAGGTTAACAACTTTAAGTGGAAATGTGACTTTAATTTTATACATCCTCCTGTTTAATATAATGATCCAGACAGATTTTTGTATTGGATTCAAGTAACAATGCCTTGTCAAGGTCTTCCCATTTTCAAATGTGTTGTATGGAAATAACTGGCATGTATATTTTTAAAATAGTAGAAGCAGCAAAAGTGGAGAAGAGGCATTCTCTCTTTTTTTAAATACTTATTTCCCAAATAAAAAAAAAAAAACACACAAACTGCACAGAGTAATCAAAATGGAACAGCAAAATATAGCCATCACTTTGGTTTCCCTGTCTTTTCTGGTTGAGTTGCCCCAGATGCCCTTTTTTCTTTTTTTTTTTTTTTTAAAGCATATTGAGATCCTTGTGCTGTTGATTTGATTTTTTTTCTCTTAAAGGAAAGACAGACATGAAAAGGTCTAAACCAGAGACGCATTATTATTCAAGAAACGTTATGAGGAACAACCACTTGCATTACTAATACTTTATCAGTCATGCAAACCATTTAGTGAGAGACAAAAGCAGCATATATACATCTAACCAGCTATGTATGCCAAAGAGATACCAGTTCTGGAGAATAAATACAGCACATGGGGAGGGGGGTGTGTGTGACAAAAACAACAAAAAAAACTACACAAAGCAATGAGGAAAATGAGTGAAATTAAGAACTTGCACATGTGGATGGTAAAGGTTTAAGAAACTGGTTTTACAATTTCTTGTTTTCAAATACTTTGAAGAGAATTGAAAAATGACCGAGTGGTTGGGTACCATGTATGACAGTAAAGGCTGTATAAAAGGGAAAACATTAATGTTAGGGCCCCGGTTCTTCATTCTGCCTTTTCTCCAAGCTCCCATTGATTTCAGAAAGAGTTCTGCACATGCAGTGACTCCAAAACGGGGCTCTAATTACTTGTGTTTTCAGACTGATGCAAAGGCATTAACACGGAGAAATTTCCATTTGTGCTAATGGGATCTGTACAGCCAACGAGACTTGTTTTTCCTCCTGAGCATATTCCCCTGGTTCTTGTTCTTTTGAGATCTGCTTCAACAGAACACTTCTGTCTTGCATTAAAATACAGTTACGAAATTCATAACTAAGCAGTACTTTAAACCATATTGTTTAATCTATGACTTTTCCTCTGACAAGTGTGAAAACGTGTGCAATATGACAGAAGGTTTGCTATAGTAATTGCATGTTGTGATTGAATGGTAGAGTAACAACCACGGAAATAACTGCCTTGCTGGAATTGCTGCAGAAGGTAAGTTGCTCCTGTACAGTTTTAACTTATGCACCATCTGTTTTGCCAGTCCTTTAAATGTTCCTTTAACTAGTTCAGGGATTTTATCGTTGTTCGCATAGGCATTGCCACACTTGCTCTGACCTTTTTGCACATTTCACTTTGGGAAAAGTGTCTCTCTGCCCCTTTTCTGTCCCTCTCTGCCACCCTCCCATCAAACCTTGCTCTCCCCACCTGGGGCTCATTCATCTGCCACCCACATCTGACAGACCTACCACCCATGTCTTCTAAACTGTTGCCACATCAGGTAGCAAAAAGGAGATTATATATGGGCAAAATGTGTAGGTCCTTTGGAGTATTTTTCCAGTAGATGGAGACACATTCACAAACTGTTTATTTCCCTAAAAGCTGACATTCCTAATCATCAGTTCAAGAAGAAAGTAATATTCCAAAATTACTATTATAGTCAAGACTTACCCAGTCGTGAGAGAAGAAATATATTTGGATAATAATCACATTGTAGACTTGAATTAAAATGCTAAATCATTTGCAATATAGCACTAAGTAACACTACATTAAACTTAACAGATGATCAAGGCTCTAATTCTATATTAAAAAACCAAACAGCTGAAGTTAAAAAATAATAATGGAACAAAAAACTTCTTCAGCCAACGTGTATGCATTGCCCCCTTTACACATCAGCAAAATACTCCAATGAAATAACACAATAAAACTGTTATTGCTGTTATTGCAGTGTGGCACACAGTGACAGTACATTACGTTACCACAATAAGAACCAAGGTCCCTTCAAATCAAACTTGCAGGTGGACAAAAAAAATAGGGGATATCAAATGAAACCAGCACATTGGAAGTTCAAAGCAAACAAAAGGAGATGCTTTCACATAAACCAGAGTAGATGCCACACAAAAGAGAAACCTCTATGGGAGCTGAAAATCAATATTACAGATTCACCTAAGAAAAAGCCAATGAGGGATTTAAAGCATGAAGATAAAATCTGTGGATCATGAAGTCCCTGGGGGATGAAGAGCCAGGGCTAGGAAAGTGTTCTGACAACTGTCATTAAATGTGTGCTCCGTCCTTGCACTCCTCACTAAGCAGCAGCTCTCGGCCGTGACAAAGGCAGGGCACCGAAGGAGACAGATATTTGGTCAGACCCTGTGTGGCTCTTCATGCAGTCTTCCACAAACAATCGTCACCAAATAGGAGGAGAACCACTAAAGCAGCAGACTCCAGTCGTGGCTCATTAAGCCAATCACCAGCTCAGGTGTATGCAGCTCATGGAGCCATCAGCATGCCACCAACAGTCAAGGAGAATGGCACACATTGGCCAAGTACCAGCTAGTGCTCACCACACCCTCCCTCTCCAGGACACAAGCCTCTTCCTACTCAGTGAACACCTCATCCTTTTGCCAAGACTTCATAGAGTCAGCTAAGGTCAGAACCAGAAGCAGCCTAGAAAGGACCTATATAAGAGGCACAGGACTGTTTGAGTAGCTTTTTGCAAGGAGAAGGAATGTCTCCATCACACAGATGCAGCCCACCACACTCCTCTGCCCTGCCCGAGACACAGGGTTTTGAAGAACAAGTCTTTAATCCCATTTTCTGCCACGGATGTCCTTTAGAGCAGCCCTCACCTAGAAAGAAGGTGGCAGGCACATGAGCACCTGTGAAAGCCAGAGCTTCTGGCACACGAGCCAGAAACACATATCACACTAGTCAGCACAGATTGTAAAATGAACTACTGACCCTCCACATGCTTGCTGGATTTGCCTCCAGCCACAAAGAAGCCTTCTCAACTTCCCTGTGAAGACTGTTTCTTTGGCCTTCATTGTTTCTTCCCAATGTGCTGCTGTGGGAGGCTTTCTGAAGGACTTCATCCCTGCACAGTGAACAGCTTTCTGAATTGGGAAAGTAAAATACTACATCATTGCCTTACATTGCTATAGCACTCTTGCTATACAGTAAAATAAATGTCTAAGAGGCATGCTTTAGACTCTTCTTTCATGAATATATTGAATACATAAAATTGTCATAATACTTTAAATATTTGACAGGTATTTACTACTTCTGCTATAGCCTTATTTTGTAACTCAAGAGTCCCATCCCATAGCAGCATTCACATCATCCACCTTCCTAAAAAAAAAAAAACCAAAACCCATCATCCCCTGGCCACATTTTAAGCATTTTAGCTGTCTTTCCAACCAGCACTGTTTTCAAGACATCATCTAAAAACAATTCCAGAAAATTTTTCCCCAAGGAGTTACAACTAATTAAGAACCCATCCGGGTTTTAGTCATTTACATGATTCCGTTGTGGATTCTGCAATTTTTATCTGAAGTCTTTGAAGTTTATATATATAATGTCAGTCATTCTGAGTCATCATCAAATTACATCCCTCTTTACCATACTGCTGGAAGTGCTGTTAAATATATGGAACAAAACTGGTCTTGACACTGCTCTCCCTAATACTAATGCAGGGCTCTTTCATCCAGAGAATGGCTTTTTATTCTTTGCATTCATTTCTCATCTGTTAATTGATTTTTAATCCATAACTTCCAAAGGCCATCAGCTTCTCCATCTCTGGAATTTTTTGTCTATTGTCAATATGCAACGCTTCTCATGTTCTCAACCGTACCGGGCAACAAAAGGGAGGTTCCCACTGCAGCACAAGCCTTCCTAGTCTAGTTGGCGCCAGAAATAAAGCAGGTGACTCTCTCTGGGGCTGCCAGACAAGACAATCAAGACTTCCATCCTTAGCTTAGTCAAGTGGGGCACACGCTGCTCAGGACAGACAAATAGAACTGGGCAAAAATAGCAACACTAAGCACAAGTAGAAGTGGACAGAGAAGAGGAAGGCCAATACACATAGCATTTCCATCAAGTTTTGACCTGTTCTAAAAGTAAACAAGAAAAATACACTACGTGTTATTGAGCAGTTGTCCCTGACCTTTGTTAGTCTGTACACCTCAAGCAACATCAGCCATTGCCTTCTCTGGCAGCTGGACCACTGCCGCTGACCCTGGCATCAGTCTGCTTGATCCCATGGCCATAGGATGGAGAGCACCGGTAAAGGTCTTTGGCTTTTCTTCTTGAGAATAAAAGATTTTATAAATGTTACGACAGTAAGCATCACTCAAATAATGCCACATGGATTAATGGAATATCAAAATACTGTGTTTTAAGCTGCACATGGAGTATATTTGGGGTAATTAGGCTGACTGCCAACAAAGTACCACAAGTGAGGCACGAAGCCGTCTCATTTCTCTCCTTCAAATTATCCCTTAAAACCTTTTGCTTTTACATCAGCACCTTAAAAACTTGACAAAACATAGCCTGGTGTTACGCTGAGTCTACTTCAAACCATGACAGCGAACACTGCCTCTTCAGTGGGCTCCTGGTCTTTAAGCAGCACTCTTAGATACACCAGCAATAAAAAAAGCGTCAACTGTGACTGATTTGGTCTGTTCAACTGCTGGAGTCAGTAAAGACAACCTATAAATTCTTTATGGACTAAAAAGCAGAACATTAAAATATACAGATTAAGCCAAACGCACTTTAATATAACTCAGGATTTTGGCTGCTGCTTCACCCATAATTAACATCAACACTAATATGTTTTATTGTATTAGAACAAGTATAGCCGTAAGTCTAGCACTATGCTATGGAACAGAAAGTGGCCAATTCCATAGTGCGACTCAAAAAACGTATGTGACCTGGCAAATTGTAGTCCCTTCTCCCATGTCCACCCCTGCAGCTGCAACACTCCTTCATGGGGTCCCAAGCCCCGAGAGTTTCCAGGACATGGCTGTGCCGTCATTCGGGATAGCAAAGGGTTGGTTCCACAACACCTGTAACGTATTGCCATTTACAGAAAAGCCTTGAATTTTAATAATACGCCCAATTAAGGAAAATTGGGGGATGATGGAAAGAAGGAGGGGAAATCCCACAAGGACACAAGTCTTGCTCCAAGAACACTTGTCAGATCAAAGAGATTCAAAGAGTGTTTGGCTGCAGTCGCAGACGACATAAACCAATCCAGTACTTTATTTTAATGCAAAACCTCCAAGAACAAGTAAGTAATGAACTTAATCCTGCAAGATTTACCTCTCTACATGTAGCTGTGTGGACAAGTAAGAGGAGGAAGAGAGGAAGGAGGGGTGCGCAAGAGTCCACCCCACCTCAAAGCTTTTTACGAAATTCCCAGAAAGCAATGGAGACTACTGTATTAGAAGTAAGGGAAAAGATGACTCACATTTCAAGTTTTACTTGTTTCCCTGTGCAAACTTCACTATGAGCTACATCATATTTCCTTTCAAATAGTTCTAAATGTTTATATTCTCAAAGCATCATTAATTATTGTTAAATTCTTCAATCTGGAGTATGTTTTACTTTGAAGAACTTGCAAATCACAGTGAATGTGCACCAGCCATACCACCCTTGCCCAGTTATGTTTTGACCATCTCACTCGTGGTGACACACAAATCCATTTTAACTATTGCATTATGCAACTGAATTTGCCAAAATTCTTCATGATCACAGTTATTCCAGAACAGTTTGAACTTCCTAGAGCTTTTGATATGTTCTTCACCACATGCTGGTTATACAAAGAATGAGCATCAAAGTCTGCTTGTGCCTAAACACTTATGGATCAGTCCACAAAGGCAGTCTTTGCTCTCTTGAAGTTGATGGGAGGAGCTCTTTGGTCTTTTTTTGTTGTTTCTTTTGACGATTACCTTCAAAGTCGAGCCAGCAACACTCAGAGACCAGCTCAAGACCCCCTGCAGCTTTCCAAAGGACAGCTGGTCAAAGCTACCCAGCATTGCAACCTCTCGTGCAGTTACAAAGCACCTCCAGAGGCAGGTGAGCATTTAGCTGTGTCACCAATTTCCATGAAAAAAATAACACTGGCTCTTACTAATGTATAAAAATAGCTTTTCCTGATTATTTTAACTTAATTTGGAAGAATTGAATTACATCCAAAACGCAATGGCCAAAACCAATAGCTTCACTGTTTCCTCCTTATCATGAAATAACTCCCCCCTAAAAATACAGACACTGTACATTAGCACTGGTTTAATAGATGGTTGGATACAAAACTGAAATTAATTTTTTTCTCAGTATTATCTCTAATTCCTAAATCTACTTTAACAAAGGAAGACATTTTAATGCCAATGAATAATTCAAGTTACAGCACAGCTTCAATGTTTTTCTACTGTAAAATAATGTACCTCACTTCACGAAGAGCAGGAACGTCCATTCTTTTGTATTTCATGCCAAAACAAGACACCATTTACCTACTCTGTTTCTAGTTACTTAGATGCAAAATGAAAATAGTAAATACATTTTATTCCACAAAAAAGCTGATAGACAATACTTTTCACTGCAACCTAGATGCTACACTATGCCATGAAATCCACATATAACAGTCTAAATCCTGAGCCCTAGCTATGAATTATTATGAGAAACAGCATAAACTGATCAAGTTTTATCATCGTTAACTAGAATAGGGCAACTCTTTGCCTTAAAAAAACCCAAAACAACCAACAAAAAGCCTCAACCACCTCTTACTGCATGAGCCAGGATGGGAAAGGATCCACATGTGACAGGGACCTGCTATTGGCAGTATATTTTACACAGACTGTGCTGGAAGGCAATGTTGCACTTGGAGAGGGATCCCAGACCTTGGCCAAAATGGAAGAGGCTGCAGGATTAGCACAGCAATGAATGGGGACACAGAAGGGTGACATTCCCAGTACTCGCTTCTCTTGACTTGGAGGCTGCTGTGCTGATGCCTTAAGTGCTTCAGTTATGCAATATTTACGTCATAGAAACAGTGATCTGCTCAAATGAAAATAATAGGAGTGGACCTTCTTCTCTGTAATTGTTCATGTTGTAGGGACAAAGCCAATCCTGTCACACGTGGCACCATCAATGGCCATGTATTCAGTTTCTGATACCATTGAAACACTGTACTTGAGCTGCCTTTTTGTCGATACTGTGTTCATTTCACATATATTGAATACACAGAGGTAGTTCAGCCACAGAAAATCAAGATTTTCAATCTCACCAAAATACTCACTTCCATCTCAACACAGAACAATTGAGGAGGAAACAGAGTTCAATGCGGATTATGCATATTACATGAAAATCAGCTTCACATAAGCATCGTTCTGTATTGAACCAGAATTGAAGAACAGCCATTTAACATTTGGTTAGAACACACTAATAATAAACACACCAAACTTGTTGGGCGTTTGGAAACCCTACAGAAAAAGGGCATGCAAAAGCCATCACCTGAAATACTTCCAGTAGAATTGGCTCAGTGCAGACATTGCTTATTTTGTTTCAACCCAGATACATAAAAATATGATCCTGACTCAAAATGTGGTCCTTGAATAGGTCATTATCTTTCACATTTTAAGAAAAACATATGCTGGGTGCTACTAGAATGGCAGCAATAGGCTTAGCTGAACCTACCCTAATCTAGGAGCAATTTTCCCTGTCAGCTACTG
>JAVSBS010026891.1:31745-48022 GCA_033124195.1 Coracias cyanogaster | reverse complement strand
CTCGCACCATCTCGGGGGCCTCCTCTGGCCCCGCTCCACCAGCTCCACACCTCCCCTGTGCCGAGGCCTCCAGAGCCGGACACTCGGGGCTGCGAGCACCGCTGCTCCCCGCGGGCAGAGTTTCAGGTTCATTATCCTGACCCCACCTCCGTGCCTCCCCCTGGGCAGGGCCCTGCTCGCCACCTTCCCGGGCTACGAGTAGCTCCGGCGGGGAGCGGGAGGAGAGCGGGGCCCGGGCCCGCCCCGGGGGCTGCTGAGGCCGGGCCCGCCGCGGGGCCTGCTCTGCCCGCGGAGCGGGGGGCTCAGGTAAGGCCCTGCCTTTGGCCGGGGCGGGGGATGCTCGGGCTGGGGGGGTGGTAGAAATTACACTGATTGCTTCTAATTACGGGCGGCTGGAAGGAATTCGCCGTCGGGGGTGGGCTCTGGGGGGTGGACGGGCTGAGGAAGGCAGCGCGGCGGCGGCTGCAGAGCCGGGGAGAAGTTGAGGGAGTCCCTGGAGTGTTGGAAAGCTCAGGAAAGGGGCGCGTTCATCCACTTTGGATCCTGGCATTTCCACGGGGAAAGTGGTGCGAGCTCTTCCAGGGGGCATGGAGGGGAGCGAGGGGCTCGGCTGTGGGGGGGTTAAAGACACGCTGCCCCATCCCGTGGTGGTGTCTGCCAGGAAGAGGTTTTAGCCATGATTTTATCTAACCTGGTGGTAGTTCAGTGGTAAAAAGCTCTCAGAGTTTAGGATACGTGGAGTTGCAGTACTGAAATAGGCACGTTACGCATCAAAGCTGTCTTCAGCGTTAATCTTTCTATTAAAGACCTGAATTACATCATTATTTCCTGCAAAAATCGCAGGGGCGGTAATTGCCCGGACCTTTCTTTTCCTGTTGGGCAGAGCCCCGTTGATAGGATTCTTCCCTGGGAAAGAAAGGGCTCCTTGGTGGCATTTAATGTCGAGAGTGAAGCGATCTCAGGTAGAAACTGAGCGTGTTTCAGTGAAAAAAACGTATTCTAAAGAATTCCAAACTTCAGAGCATGTGGTGTGTTGCAAAATATTCATAAAATGAGATATTTGGTCTGTAAGTCATCCGGACTTTTAAGTCTGGGTCATCCAGACCTTTTAAGACTGGATGATCTTAAAGGTGTTTTCCAACCTGAATGATTCTATGATTCTGTTTAAGTGGAAACGTCTCCACATGGTTTGCACTCAAGGGTGGAAATGAGTGAGGAAATATTAAAGTTAAAACTCGCAAAACAGTTTGTGCATTTAGAAAATAGAAATCCAGGTTGAATAAATAGACGAGATGACAGGAAAAAAAAGTGTTTACAAGTGTGCGGGGGAGGGAATCGCGTAAGATTTTTCCAGCCCTTTACAAATGGCAAGAGAATATGCAAATGTATCTATTTATGAATTTGCCTGAGAGGGGTTTTGTACGCTCTGAACTGTCTCTTGCTTGGCCGTAGTGCCAAGGTGCAAGTCCAAACACGCCAAGGGCCAGATTCAGACCTGCCAGGGTCCCATTATCTGCATCCCCAGTGTGGGGTGAACTGGGGAAACTGGAAACCTCATCCAACAGCCAGTGAAAGAAACCTCAGGAGGTGGCTGGGGATGGGCTGCTGAGCTGCCCTGCCTGGGCAACCATCAGCCCTGGAGCTGGACCTGCCCTTGGTCCAGGCGCAGCCTCTCCATCATCAGTTCTGGCTGGAAGTTCCAATTCCAAACATTTTATAGCTCTGGGAAAGTTGAAGGATGAAGGAGTGGAGCTGTACGTGCTGCCAGGTGTTTTGTTTTGGTTTTTTTGTCTGAGAATTTGTGTTCTCGCTGCTTTCTTGGCCTAGAATGTTGGGAAAATGTGGATGAAATGAATCCTATATTTCTAAGCAGCGTCTTAGGGAAAAAAAACTTACTTGCCTAATTTCAATACTTCTGACCTGTCACTGAACAACTTCATTTCCCACGCTTTGGGGAGGGGAACTACTTTGTTTTGCATGAATTTGCATCAGGGATGTGCTTTTTGTTGTTGTTGCCTCTGAAAAATCTTCCTAAGTCTGGCCAATTAATGTGTCTCTGAAAAATGCACATGCTTTGATTTTTTTTTTTTTTTTTAATATCTGATGATTCTGTCCTCAACATACTAGAATCTCCAAGAGCTGCGGGTCGTGGCTGGGCTGACTCCGTGCCAGTCCCAAAGCCTGAATGAAGATGCTGCCTTTGACCTGTGGCTCCAGGTGATGAACCAGGTTCTCACCATCGTGGCTGGTTCCAGTTGGCCTTGGCCAGGCTGGAGCTAAGAGCTGGCCCTGGCTGAGCCCGCTGTGGTGACTTGACTGGAGACTTGCTGGCATAAAACCCTGAAAAAGGGTTTGTGAAATAATTGAAGGGTGGGGCGGACACAGGAGAGGAATAGGAATTTTCTTTTAATGTGGTTTTATATGTATAGAATTTTAATACAAAGTGAACAAAAAGCAAAGGTGGGGGGGTTGGAGAACTAAACATAGTTCTTTGTTTATAATGTTTTCCTAGTCTTAGTTATTAAAATGAAGTTTTAATTTCTTTAGAAGCTATTTGAAAAGAAAGATGAGTTCGAAATATCATTGATGTCAAATCTGAATATATCTCATAAGCTTTGTTCTTTGAAAAATTCACTCTAATGTCTTTCACCTGGCTTTTCATCTTTTGGGTATCGTGATAGCAGCTTGCTGCTTCTGCAGAACATTCTGGAGGTCCAGATGTCCTCAGCTTGTGCTGGAAGCATTGGCCAAGTGCAAGGTGATGCAGATTTTGGTGCCTTGAGCCTATTCCAGCAGCATTCCCTGCCCACCACCCTGCTGTGCTGCTCCAGAGCTTTTTGGCTCTTTTTTCCAGCGCACCGTTTGCACCCTTGAGCAAGAGAGGGCAAATGTGACCTTTGTTTGAATGAGGGATGTGTTTTATCTCAAGGGCGTGCAAAAGATGAATTGCTTTGGATGTTCACTGCCCATTTTTTTGGTCTGATTTGGGTCTCATTCAAAAGGGTAAAATCAATGTAAAGGTGTCATTTACTTCAGTGCGCCTTGGGGAAAAAAAAAAACCTATTTAAAGGATAGCGACCAAATTTAATGTTATGTCAAATTATGTGTTTCTTTACAAGTGAGTTAGTGTACTTAAATATTCCATATGTAGTTCAACAGACACATTTTCTGGCGGCTCAGAAGATCCTTCACTGTCAGGAGGGTGATGATTTTATGGCTTTTTAAGTGCTTTTAGTTTTTGTCATTTGGATTGTGCTGGGTGAGAATCCACGGCTGACAGTGGGACCTGGAGGTGAAATCAGCTACACCGATACTCAGGATGATGCTCCCCCTGATTCCAGGGGTTTCCTGTTCCTACGGTTGTACGGTGGACACCAAGCCAGGGTGGGAACCAGACATTTAGAACATTGCGGTGATGCGCAGGGCTGTATTTGAGCGTAAGTGACACAGGATGGACATTCCTGCTCTGTGTGCAGACCTGGGCATAGACTATATGTGCCTTGGAATGAGATTTATAAAGAAGTCCCCAAAGCCTTCTTCCATCTGATGCTGGAAGCACTCACAGAATGATGAGGAATGACAAGAGGTGGTCCAAGAGTGAATACTTGCAAACTACTCCATGGGAATATGTCAAGTGTTTGAGCTTGGAAAATCTTCATTCAGGGAATGAAGTGCAGAAAATGTGCAAAATGAGTGAATGTAAATAATCAAATGAAGTGATCACGAGCCACTGTAAGTTAACGGACTGTTTAACAACATGGGCTCGTTGACACTAGAGGAGGTCAAATCAAAGTTAAGCCAAGCAGATGCTTTCTCTCTCCTTCCTCTCCATTCTTTCCAGCTCACTCTTTTGACAGACTTTTTTTCCTGTCTTCTATGATGTGACCACCTTCCATCAGCCTCCAGAGATAAACGGGACCAGTCTTCACGCTGCCTTAACCAGGCTTTTTATGGATCCTGGAGTGAAGTCCCACTCAGACCGTCAGAGGAGCTGTAATTTAGTCAGCTTTCTAAGCTGTACTTCCCGTGTCCAGGGTCGGTTCTTGCCCTGTGGTGGGAGTTTTCATTAATGACCAGCTTGTACTTGGCTTTTTGAACAAAGACTACATTCTAGACTACTTAGCAAGAATGCTCTCCCTTGGCACTCAGTCAGAAATACTTAGTATTCCCTTGGTTTTATTAGTTTAGTTTTATTTTGTATCTTGTGCGTTGAGATTTGGCCCATTTCTCTGTTTGCCTGCACAGCCCCTGTTCTCCTGGCTCTTGCTGTGGCTGCCTGCCTGGGCTGCAGCTCCTCCTTGTCTCTTCCAAGCCCCGATCTCTTTGTCAAAGCAGGTCCTGAGTCCCCCACTTTCCAACCTCATCTTTGTCTTCCTCTTAATCCTCTTCCAAATCAGCATTTCTGGTTTTTTGGGGGGGCTTTTTTTGGTGCCCATCAATTAATTTCCTTTACAGGCTCCTATTTTGATCCTTCTTGCTAGGACAACCTTATCCATGATCTTCCTTCTGGGAGTCCAGCCTCAACACACTTTTACTCTACTAGATTCCACCTGATTCTAGCTCTTCCCTGAATTTGGTGATTCCTTTGCTCCGCCTGACTGATCCAAGCAGCACAGAAATGAGAACACAGCTGAGAGGTGCTCTGCTTTCACTGGCTGGGGATGATGCTGGGCTTCCAAGAGAAATTCCCGGAATAGCCTTGTAAGCTGTGGATTGACTGCATGGAAACTTTAATGCTTCAAGTCTCTACTGAATTTATGCAGAGTGATTGTTCAGGGATTTAAATTCAATCCCAGATTTGGATTACTTGGATTTCACAGATAAGTCACACCCGAGTGCTTGGTGCAGTAGCTGTTTCTTGCTAGATTTTTGTCCTGAACTCTGAAGGACAAGAGCTACTCTTTCATAAAGGATTGTCCGAATTTTTATTAACCTTGCCAAGCCACTGTATTATTCTGAGGCTTGTTCTTAAACAGCTGGAACGCTTCATCAGGCAATTTAAAAATCACCCAAACCTCATGAACGCATCCCAGCTGGAATATTCCGCTCAAATGGATAAACGTTTGTCATAGTGACTACCTACAGCAGGAAAAGTGAAGTGATGCTGGTACACGTGGGACCTTTCTAGAATGCTCCATCCTGTCAGGTTTTCATCCCAAACATGAAATCACCTCTTTCCTCTTCGGGATTTTATTCTTGGTGCAGCATTCCATGCATGGAGCTATGTAAGATTATTTCTCGGATCATGGACTTTTCTCCACCTGTCCCTGTTTCTATACAGGCTTCTGGCTTCAAGGTCAGGGAAGGAGTATGATCAGAATTTGAAAAGAATCTTCTTGCTGTTCATCTGTCCAGAAGTATTTATGTACTGGACTGTTTGCTGAGCCCATATCTCATAAAATTTCAATCCTGGTTTGAAGCAAATGTTTCCTGTTACATTTATTAGCATTTAAAAACCTAAATCGCCAACTGTTTTCCTGAAAAAAAGTTACTAACAGAAAATTACAAGTATTTAGTTTAAAATTATCAACAAACTTTCAGTGGGTTGTAGAACAAATGGTTTAGTTATTAAACGTACTCTTTGAGTTGAGTTGTGAGAATCTTAGAGCCTGTAAAATGTATGGGTTTGATGCAAGGGTTTTTCATACCTCTGATTAATCACCACAAAGCTAATCTCTGGGTTTTTACTCTTCTGTCTTTGAAATGGGCACATCATGTTGCGTATTTGTCTAGCTGATGTCGTGGTGTTGGGTCATAGGCTGGACCTGATGATCTTGGAGGTCTACTCCAGCCTCAATAATTCTGTGATTTATTGCTAGAGTTGAATTTTCTGATATCTAAAATACCACAAGCTGCTTTTGCAGGACCACTGGTAGAAGACTCAAAAATGACTCTACTTCATATCATATATTGCAGAAATCCCGGATGAGGAATGTAACGCTGCTTGTTACTGACACTACCAAAGTTGTCCTGAGAAATCACAGGACATCTCTGTTCGTCAGCCTGCCCTGTTCAGGTCTTCATCCAATTAAACCTTTTAGGGGGACAACATTCCAGTACCACAAGGTCTGATCCAGGCAGAGCTGAGTCTCTATGCTCATGGCAAATGTGTGGTTTGCACCAGTCCCAGCCACCCTCTTCTCCTTCACCCATCCCTGCTGCTGAAGACCATCTGTAGAAGTTCTAAGACCATTTAACTGTAATACTGTAGGGGTGAGAGTGGTCCCTGCAATGTCCGCTGCTTTAGCTGCCTCCAGCGCTGTGAGGAGACCTCAAGAGGAGTTAACCACTCGAGGAAGTGTCCTGCTTTCAGGTGTTTTGCAGCCTTTGCCAGGTTACATGCTGTTCAGTTACTGCGACCACGTCCTCAGTTTGGTGGGTCTTTGATGGTTTTGCACGTCCTGAATACCTCGAAATGAAATGTTTCATTTTGGGTGGAATCAGAACATTTCTATGGCACAAAACAAAGGCTGGTACCTCTAAGTTTTTTGTCGGCAAGCTGAAAAAGTGATTTTTTGATATGAACTGAAGCGATGCTTACTTAACCAATTCAGCTGTCAAACTGAGAATATCTCTGATGGGACAAGGCCAGAAAGCTGTTCCTGGCAGATCTTGGCTGGTTTGTCTCTGACACTTCTACTGGAGTGATATTTTCAGTTTCCAGTCCCAATCTCACGAGAATTCCTTGCAGACCCTTGACCGAAATAGGTTAGCTGGAGAATGTGGCTTTTCCCTGGAAGCAGCACCTGCTCCTCGGGAAGCTCAGCTGCTGTTTCTGCCATGTGGCATTTTTCCAGCGAGGGCTGAGGAGCCCCGTGTATCAGACAGATGCAGAACCGTAACCGAGCTTAGAATTACACGGGCGAGAGCAGCTCTGGGACGTGTTGGTCCCTCCCTGCCCGTTCCTGTTGCTGCTCTCCTTTTCCCCATGGCAGGTCTCATGTGCTACTGTAGAGAAGACACCTAAATCCATATCAAGGCCTGTGGTAAGCGGCATGGTGTTTAGAACGGCTTCTGTGGTACTTCAGAGGTGCCTTGGGTGGTGTTTCAGAAGGGTCAGTAGAACCTCTTCTAGCCTACTAATGGAGCCTGAGCTTGCACGTGCACTTGTGGGTCTCTTGGGCTTAAAGATCTAAGACCATAACCTGGACTGACCTCTGAAAACACACCAGCAAAGCTCACCCGTCGCGTGATTATCTAACAGGGGAAATCTGGTCTAGTCAATAGAGCAGGGCGCTGGAAAATGGAAGGTTAGTTCTCTTTCCACTTTTGCCATTACCTTTCTGCATGGGTGTGACTAAATCAATGTATAGCCCCAAATCTGTCCGTTGAATAGCTTCTGTCAGCTCTACAGCTGAGAAGTGTTGAGTTCAAAGCACCTTTATATCTACTTTTATAGAGAGAGGGCAAGTAATTTTGCTTAAATGATATAAAGCAGGCTGGTAAAATAAGAAGGATTTGCTCATCTTAAAAAAAACACCTTTTTGGGCTTGTGGGGTTTGTTAGCAAATTGTCAGTTGTTAGATGAGACTAATAGAATTTCATGTTATGTACCTAGGAAAATTGCATCATTTAATAGATAAAATCAGATTTTAAAAGCAGAGATCAGTTGTAACATCTTGTATATCCATTTCCAGAACATACTTTCTGTGGTTCCTGTTTTCTGTTTATATCTTCTTAGAACTTTACCATGTGAAAAACATTTTGAAATTTGTTCCTGAGGTTTTTTTCCATAGTGAAAACTCTGTTGTGAAGTCCCCATTGTGCGTGGCTTGCAGAATAAGGTCGTTATTAGCAGAAATGGTTCATAGAAAAGAAAACGTGTGCTTCCTAAAATATTAATCTTGAATGTAAAATGGCTTTGTGTGGTATTCTGTCATCCCGATGCCTTCTGAAGTTCAGGGAGACTCCCAGATTTAAATGATGAACTGGCATTTCCAGACTGCTGGCCAAAGGAATGCTTCCCAAATGTGAAGTTGTGATTAACGAGCTGGGTTTGCTTGGAGACCTCAGGGTTTGATTATTAGAATAATTCTGCTTTTACTTGTGAATTTGTGTCCTCATGTTGCAAGACTGATTTATGTACAAAAGCTGCATTCAGGAGGCGTTAGTTCAGACTCAGCTGGTTTTATACATCTCTAAGCTCCACTGCAGTAAACAAAAGCTTGTAAGAAAGAAATACCTGTTCCCAGTCATTATTCTGGGCTGAACTGTACTTAATGCCCAGACTTTCACATTCGGTGTCTCTGACCCGGCGTAATTTTTGCCTGAAATAAAGAACACTGCTGGACCAAGCCGCGGGCAGAGCGGGTGGCTTCCTTCGCTCTAGGGTGGCTTATCTGGGAGCATGGCAGAGCTGCCCAGCTCTATCTGGAACTTATCGTGTAATGCTCCTTTTCTTTGTGACATCTCATGGCGACATTATTTATTTAGCCCCCCCGTAACAAAGATATCGTTGTACCCAGGTGTTGAGAGAGAAAGCCGAGAGCCTGCTGCTGCCTTGGCCGTGTCGCTGGATTGACACACCACCAGAAAGCCTCGTTATTTATTTATTTTTCTAAGTGCAGAAAGGGAGGAGCACATACCTGATGACAAGAGCAGGCAGCAGCTGGCGTTGCTGCTCGTCGGCCGGACCCTTGTCCCAGGGGAACCGTAACGTCCCTCGCCTCTCACGTTTTCTGTTTTACAGTGCTTAGAAGACACACAAATGGGACACCACTGCCTTGGGAGCTGCTTTGTAGCATCCTGCACTACTCTGTGATACTCGGCCACAAGCGTGATTCCCGAACACATTTCTTAAATACAGTGAAAAATTGCATTTAAATTCTCATTTTTCGAATTATCTGTAGAAAAAGACTCCTGGCGAGTGACGCATTCCTGAAACGGAATGCTCCCGCTTTTTTGAATGCCCTTTCATTAAGCCCATACAAAGTTTTGCTGTAGATTTGAGTGGGTCAGTATCAGACTCAAAGCAGGTTTCTGGGAGGTCTGTTTGGCTGGGTGCTGGGTACACGTTTGTATCTCGGGTACTTGCACCCTCTGCCTTAGCTCGGCTGATCACAGGCTGGGGGGACAAGCCCTAATGATTTCTGTTTTGCACCCAGGCTCTGTTTTTTTTGGGATGAGTTTGTCAGAGGACGAGCTGCTGGGATGGCTGGGTGCTGCTGGACGTGGCTGTCCTGGCCAGCAGTGTCCTCTCCTCCTCTCCTTCTCCTCTCCCATTGACTCAACATTCACCCAATTCCTCTGTGAACTCTTTGAGCTTGATAAACCAGCTGAAAACTCAATAAAATCCCTGAACAGCTTCTGATTAATTAGGAAACTTAACTCCGCGCTAAGTCCAACAAGCACTTAGAGCTGCTGGGGACAGGAGAGAAAGAAATGGGAAGAGAAGGGGTGAGGACAATCTCTCCCCATCCTGGCTCAGCTCTACTTCCATTTAAATGATCTGAACAGATTCTGCTCTACCAGGGATCCCTGGTAATCTGTGAGCCGCACCAAGTGAAGTTCAGCTGGTTTGAGAAACTATATTAAACAGTGAAATTAAAACCACTTATCCAGGCTGGGATTTGGGAAACTGGCCTTAAAAGGAGCCTGAGCAAAGGAAACTTGTGTAGGTTGCTTTGGCTGCAGAACATCAGGAGCTGAAGGAACACAGGGACCTGTCTGTGATCTACAATACGTCAGTATGACTTGGAATGATAGTGCTGGCTTTGTGTGACCTTTCTTTGATAAATTATTACCAAACAGAAACTGCAAAAAAATGTTGATTGTTTGCTCTAAGGTCATACAGAATGATTAGCTCTTGTAGGAATTATTGCATCCTGGTGAGAAAAAGAGTACGTGTCTGTGCTAACGCCATCTGAGCTAGTTTGGTCACATCTGTGAAGTCTGGGCTTGATGAGATCTCTCAGGGATATTACTCTGTCGATGAGGCTGCTGTTATTTGGATGGTTTCGGTGGGTAAACCCCGGGATTTTTTATTTTTACTTGATATCTGCGCCAGCATTGACCTAGTTTTCAAAGCCAGGAACTCTGAGCAGCCATCTGTATCCCAGCTGACGCCAAGTAATGAAAATAACATCGAAAGGTAATAACCTGCTGGGCGACGGGAGGGGTTTACGGGCAGCATTTTTGCTGTTTGTTTGGATTTTTTCCCTTTCTGACACCTAGTAAAAAACCACTGTGGAGGTGGATGCGCGGGGAGCAGCGCTGCGGGGCGAGGGGGGGTCTGGTCGACCCTTCCACAGCTTTTACATGCAGGTGAGATGGCTGAGGAAGCTCCGAGGAAGCTCCAAGGCAGTTGTGGGTTTTACTTTATCCTTAGGGGTTTGCCTTAGTAACCAATGACCGCTTTAGTGTGTTCGGGGCCACGCGTCCCAGCCATGAGAAGTTGTTTTAATGCTCTTTTTATCAGGTATCCCTACAGCCCATCAATGTTCTTGTGATGTGGGCGCTGGTGGTGAGCAGGGCAGCGGTGAGCGGGGAGCAGCCATCGCCCTGGGCTGTCCTCGGTCGCTGATGTCCTCTGCGTTCTATCCAGAGTTACAGGTCCTTGCCTCCGGGAGCTGCACACAAGCGTGGAACGCATCCGAGCCACGCGCACATTAAGGAGAAGATCTGTGAAGTAGCATTAAGAGGCAAGTTTTGGCCCTAAATCTTAATTACCAAGCAGTTTTATGCAGCGAGTGTGGCAGTGTTTGGAAATGAAAGGCGGACTGATGGCAACGACCAACATCTTCATCATTGGTCTTAGGAGATTTTATGCATCTTGGAAAGCACTAGCTGTCAAAATGCAGAGATTCCCTTAAAGTCTTGGCTCTCAGTAAAGAAATCCACTGTGTATATCAATATTTCTGGTTGTGAAGAAGAGTTTGAAAGCAATGTAAATGCACTGGAAACATCTAGGAACCCAAGGACAGGTAAAATGAACCTCAGCTCTGTTTTTACAAAACCCTTTGATTGCTTTGACTCTTGGACCTGTTTGTTACCATGTGAGTTTATAGGTAACAAACCTAAGCCTGCTTTTTCATGACTTTTGAATCTCCCGAGACCACTTTAGTTAGTTTAGGTGGTGAAGGAAAGGCTGGAGTGCCCGTGTCTGACACGAGACTAAAGTTTCTGCCTCGCTTCTATCGTATTCTCTGATTCTAGTGGCTCATCGTGTTTTTAATTGCAAGGAGCAGCTGGAAATTCTCTCTTTTGGGGTCCCTCCACCACATCTCGTTCAGTCATTAGTTATTAAATGTGTTACTGCATTTAATTGGGGCGGGGCTGTGGTTAACCCCATCCCTCAGACGCCTTGAAGCTCTGCTGTGACTGAACCTGAGGATGGAGCAAAGGGCGATTATTATTTAGAACGAATCTACAGCACTCTGTGCAAAGGCAGCGGGAAGGTTTAATTGTTAATACCTGTAAAACATGGATTTACTGTGACAGTTGGGGCCCTGAGGGAGCTCTCGCCCAGCTCCCTGTTGCGTGCTGGTGGTTTGAGCAGCGTGGCTGCACCGTCCTCGGGACACAGCTGAACCCAGCCTTGGAACAGTTTACACGTCATTAGAGCTGCCGACCACATATAATATTCAATAGCTTCTTTACTAGGCAACTGGTTTCTAATTTGGGAGGAGCATTTGAAGGCATGTGGCTTATGTTTTGAAATAAATTGATAATTGGGGGATGCTGTTATTGTATGGATATTTCTGTGTATTATGGTGGGTTCCTAGTAAAAGCGCTGTGGTTGAGAGCTCCAGATTACACGGTACCGTGCTGACAGGGCTCCTCTCCCGAGGCTTTGCGCCGTTTTGCAAAGTTTCAAGCGATTTACTCCGAGCTGTTGCTGACGCTCTCCACCCTACAAAGCTTTCAGCACCCTCAGCTTAGGAGGGAACTTGGGTTTGTTTCTCGGAGTTTTTCATGGATTTATCCTGTGTGGCAAGAAGAATGTTGTTTATCCCTGATTTATATACAAGAGACACTTCATTTAAGGGCTCTTGAACTTTGATGTTTGTACGGTTCTTGTCCAGAGCAGTCAGGACACAAGCTGGGTGCTGTGCTACGTCCAGAAAAGTCTGGATAATATCTGTTTTGAGACCCATGTCGCCAGCTCTGTCCCCAAACAAGGGCTTTGCTTCTGACTTGGCAGGAGGATTTGCTCGGGTTTGTCCTTTCCCTCCCATGTTGGCATCATGCAGCACAAGATTTTTGGTTTCCTTCTCGTTTCTCGGGCCGTTGGAAGCGGTCCTCTCGCCTCCTGTTGCAGAACACTTGTCTCAATCAGATACCAAGTCACTGCTTTGTGGAAACAGCGTTTAATGCAGTGACTCAACACCGCGTTAGTTACTGAGTAACTTCCTGGGAGCTTTTCTCCATACTCTGGGAGTTACTGATCACATTTTGTGCTGGTGAAAAGAAAAATGAGGCTTTAGGGACGGTCTGTTTGTGTACAGGATTGTGGAGAGGAGCCTGGATGGTTGCTCACAGCCAAACCTCCAACGTGGGCTACATGAATCCTCAGTGAACTGCAGCCCAGAGGCTCCTGCGTTCTCCTCATCTGCAGGACATATGGAGGAGATTGTTTTGTTGGGAAAATCTCCATGTCCTCTCCTGCTTCTTCCGTGCAGTGAGCCAGGTGTGGGTTCTGAGCTCTCTGCCTTTGACACTGCCCGGCTGGAGAGTCTGGTGAAGCCAAGAGAAGATCAAAGCCTGAACCTGTGTCTCACAAGAGAAGAGTTTGCTCCTTGCCACCATGGAAAAATCAGACATAGCCACACACAAATGGATTATTTTTATGGGAAATGTGGAAGAAATCCCCATTTTTCCCTTGAAGACGATACATAAGAGCAAATCAGAGAGCTGTTGCCTGCATGGCATTATCCAGCTGGCAGCTTAGTTTGAGGGAAAATAAACAGTAGATGTAAAATCGGCTTATTTTTTTTAAGCCCAGCTGGAAACTAGGGGGAATTCATCTCGCCAGATAAGGACATTATAAAATGTTAGTATCAGGTTTGATCGCATCTATTTGGAAGCAGGAAGGAATTTATTGTAGAGGCTTGAGTTGATTCAGAGTCGTACGAAATAGATGAAAGCCCCAATCTGTGTGTCTTCTGTGCTGTTTTATGAACAAAAAAACCTCCAAAAAAAAAACCCCACCAAAACAACAAAAACCACCACACCTGACCAAAACCCCTGCAACATATAGATCATTTTCAGTGTTCCCTTGAGCTGAAGTGACTGAAGTGACTGAGGGAACTGGTGGTGGTTAGTCTGGAGAAGAGGAGGCTGAGAGGAGACCTCATTGCTCTCTACAACTACCTGAAAGGAGGTTGTGGTGAGGCTGGTGCTGGGCTCTTCTCCCAAGTAACTAATCACAGGACAAGAGGTAATGGCCTCAAGTTGTGCCAGGGGAGGTTTAGGTTGGATATCAGGAAGAAGTTCTTCGCTGAAGAAGTGGTCAGGCCCTAGAACAGGCTGCCCAGGGCAGTGGTGGAGTCCCCATCCCTGGAGGGGCTCAAAAGATGAGTAGATGCAGCACTTCAGGACATGGTCTAATGGTCAGAGAGATGTTGGGATAAAGGTTGTACTTGATCCTAGAGATCTTTTCCAACCATAATGATTGTATGAGCTTCTGTTGTACAACACTTTCTCTCCTTCTCTGAAAGTAGCACGTAATTTTTAAAGAAAATAAAATGCAACTACTTTCTTGGATTAAATCTAACTACTTTCAGCTGGATTTAAGTAGCTTTTGTCTAGTAGTGCTTCTCGGTTCGCCCAGAACGAGGGCTTTTGGCCAGTCTGCTACAACCCCGGGCTGGGACAGCAAAGGACAAGGTGCGGCAGAGTGAAGGATGCTCCTTGTCGGATGCCATCCCGGTGGGATGCACAGGAGGGGAGTGTGGTGGGTCCCAGGGCGGTGAGGACCTCACCTGCTCCTACTGCCATGGCCTCGGCAGCATCTTCATGGAATTATTCCAGTAGCAGGAGTTGTCGCTGCTGCCCAACAGCCGAGGCAGAAAAAGCAACCGTCGTTAATAATTGACCGGTGAGATAATGAAACAGCCGAGCCCGCTGTTTGCTTGCCTGCCTTTTCCACGGCCGCCGGACTGCTGTGCACGGCGGGATGTCCCCAACACAAGGGCAGTTTCCCCCGGCGAGGCAGAGGGG
This sequence comes from Coracias cyanogaster, assembly GCA_033124195.1. Taxonomy (NCBI): domain Eukaryota; kingdom Metazoa; phylum Chordata; class Aves; order Coraciiformes; family Coraciidae; genus Coracias; species Coracias cyanogaster. Next base: position 33,862 of record JAVSBS010026891.1, on the reverse strand, counting down.
CCGTGCGTGAACGTCACTCGTGCATCTCCGATGCCTCCAAGACATCCCTCCGGGGAGAGCGGGGAAGCCACCCCAGACCTGGGTGAGTTGCCTTGAAAATGCTTCATGTTCTCAGGTTTACAATTATTAGGTTTTTTTTTTCCACCGTCTTTCAGATCTTTTGCAGGCGTAGCTGGAATGTGGATCTAAAGCATTAGCTTTTGTGTTCTAAAGAGAAAATTGGAGGTAGGAAATTTGCGCTGGCTGTATTTACTGGGAGTGTGTGGGCAGATCTTCGAGGGAACTCAACCAAACATCATTTAATGTGTATTTTAGATGGCTGTATCTGGTATATGTTGTCTCCGTAACTCAACAGTTGTTGCAATGCCTGTCTCTGTTTGCTTTATGAAAGAAAAGAATGAAAACAACATTCTGGTTACTCTGTGTTGCTTGTACCTTGTTTGCTGTAAATGTGGTGGAAGCGGTGGCTCTGCTGATGCTGGGGCTAAGTAACTGCTCCTTCCTCTCTGGATAAATGTGTGTCTTTGGGAGGGAGGGAGGTTCAGTGAAACCCTCAGTGCGGACTTTTGAGGGTCCTTGGACCTCCCAGGGATAAACACAACGTTTGCTTGATGTGACGAGGTTTGGGTGCTTCCAGGTGCACCCGGCCATGCCCATGGGAGCCTGTGGGCGTCGTGGCAGCAGTTGGCAGGTGGTTTGTGAGGTCTCTGCAAAACAGGAGGTGCAGAGTGTGCTCAGCCCCCAGGTCGCACAGGAGCAGGATGATTGGGGCATATTGGGTCTGGATGGGCTCCATCACTTGTTCCTTGGGAACAAGTTCTTCTCCCAAGGAACAAGTGACACACTCCCAGGTGTGAGCCCGTGGAGGTGGCAGGAGAAGAAAGACTACTGTTGGAAAATGAAGTGTCATGTTTTCTACTGAACCTTTCTCACCACCAAGGACTAACTTGGCTCTCAGGTTTCTTCCAAAGCATCTGCTGCCAAAGTCCATCTGCTCCCATCCAGGGGCTTCTTTCTGCAACAGTCAGCAGGGAAGCAGGTGAAGGAGCAGGATGTATCTTGGAAAAGACTAAAACCACGTTTTGAAATGTTTAACCCAGGCTTGCAGGCAGCCCTAGGCACACGTGGTTACACAAGGCCACCCCAACTTCAGGGCTTGTCCTCAGTACCTCTGCTTTTTTTGTAGGGACATGTGTGAATGTAACCCAATAATTAAACGGGCAGAACTGAGTTAATACTGGAAAACTGATCTTTAAAATAAAATTATTAGCATGGGACTGATCTCGCAGCTGTTGTGGATGTGGACAGTCTAGTGTGTCACCTTGGTATGACGGTCACTCTAAAAAACGTACAGGAGCCCTGCTCTCTCCTTGGGTGTGCAGATCATGCATGTGTTTGAAGAATTAAGAAGATGCAGGTCCGTGTTAAATAGAGGAGGTAGGAGGTATGGCAGTTAGACATTTTTACCCAGAAGATAGTTACCGTGGTACGAACACATGTGGTGATCGTTCAGCATAAGCCGTGTTTAAGTGGTGAGGCTGGTGATGAAATGCAGGTTATGGGTGACCCATTTGGGAACCTGGAGGAGAATTTCCCATAGAACAGATGAACCCCACCATTCAACCTGTACTAACGCAACTAGTGGATATTGACAGACTCTGTTTACTAATACAGTTGTTCATTGTTTGTTATGGAAACTGGTGATAATAATGTTTAGTGAGATTAAGAATAAATTCATATGAATTTTTGCCCAAATGAAAGATATGGGGAAAATACTATGTGGGAAATATAGTGAAGGGAGCAGGAGTGTCTCCATGTTATTCATGAAGTTCATAGCACATGGTCTAAAGCTGTGTTCAGCAGAAAGCTTCTCATTAAATTTAAGGAGCAGAGAATTGTTTAATTCATCTTTATTTCATCTAAAGGCCATAACCTAAATGTACACACACATACACGTATATTCCCTGTATCACTAGGACAGGGATCGTCCCCCTGGACTAGGCACTGGTGAGGCCCAACTTCAAATCCTGGGGTCAGTTGTGGGCCCCTCACTCCAAGAAGGACCTTGAGGGGCTGGAGCGTGGCCAGAGAAGGGCAACAAAGCTGGGGAAGGGTCT
>JAVSBS010026890.1:0-45638 GCA_033124195.1 Coracias cyanogaster | reverse complement strand
AGTCCACCACTAAACCATGTCTCTTAAGTGCCACATTTACATGTCTTTTAAGTACCTCCAGGGACAGGAATCAACCACTTCCCTGGGCAGCCTGTTCCAGTGCTTGACAACCCTTTTGGTGAAGAAATGTTTCCACATGTCCAGTCTAAACCTCCCCTGGTACAACTTGAGGCCATTTCCTTGTGTCCTATCGCTTGTTACTTGGGAGAACAGATCGACCCCCACCTCTCTACAGCCTCCTTTCAGGTAGTCATAGAGAGCAAGAAGGTTTCCCCTGAGCCTCCTTCAGACTAAACAACCCAGTTCCCCCAGATGCTTCTTGCCACACTTGGGCTCTAGACCTGTCCCAAGCTTCGTTGCTTTTCTCTGGACACGCTCCAGAACCTCAGTGTCTTGTAGCAAGGGGCCCAAAACTGAACCCAGGATTCACGGTGCAGCCTCACCAGTGCTGAGTACAGGGGCATGATCACTTCCCCACTGCTGCTGGCCACTCTATTTCTGATACAAGCCAGGATGGCATTGGCCTTGGCCATCTGGGCACAGGGCTGGCTCACATTCAGCCTGCTGTTGAGCAATACCCCCAGGTCCTTTTCCACCAGGCAGCTTTCCAGCCACACTTCCCCAAGCCTGTAGCACCACTGGGAGTTTTTGTGACTCAAGTGCAGGACCCAGCACTTGGCCTTGTTAAACCTCATGCTGTTGGCCTTGGCCCATTGATCCAGCCTGTCCAGATCCCTCTGTAGACCCATTCTACCCTCCAGCAGAGCAACACTCCCACCCAAGGTGGCGTCATCTGCAAACTTGCTGAAGATGCACTTCAGATACAAAGAGAAGAGGCCCCAGAGCTGATCCCTGGGGAGCAGCACTTGTGACCGCGCACCAGCTGGTTTAACTGGGGGGCCCAGCGGCCACACTCGCCCTGCGGGGGCTGCGGCTGGGCGGCTCCGCACCCGCGCCGCCCCTCCCGGAGGAGAAGCGCCCGGCCCGACAGGTCAGGCCCCGGCGCCCCGCCGGCCCCGGAGGAGGCGCGGGCCTTCCGCCCGGGGCCGGCCGTCACCGGGGCGTCACGGGAAGGGGGCGGGCCGTCTCCGGCGCTTGGTTCGAAGCGGTGCGGCGACGGGCGGGATGGAGAGCGCGGCAGCGGGCCCCGGGGGAGGCCGGTTCCCGTTCCCCTACACGCCCTACCCCATCCAGGAGCGGTTCATGGCGGCGCTGTACAGCGCGCTGGAGGCCGGCCGCGTCGGCATCTTCGAGAGCCCCACGGGCACGGTGAGGCGGCAGCCGCGGCCCGGGAGGCTGGGCGGTGGGGGGAGAGGTGGCGGGGAGCGCTGACCCGGGGGGAGGATGGAGGCCCCTGTGGCGGGGAGGGGCGGCGGTGCCCGGGGAAGGGGCCAGGCCTGGGCCTGGTCGCGGTCAGAAGGGGCTGGCTCCGAGTGGGTGGTGCCCGGGGCGGTGGCAGCCGCCGGAGCCTCATCGCGCCTGTGTGTTGTGGGCAGGGAAAATCCCTGAGTCTTATATGCGGAGCCCTCTCCTGGCTCCGAGACTTTGAGGAGAGAAAGCAGCGGGAGGAGGCGCGGCTGCTGGCCCTGGAGGACAGCGGGACGGAGGAGAAGGAGCGGCCGTCTTCAGCCGGGCCGGGACAGCCCGAGAGCAAGGACAGCGCCGGGGAACCGGACTGGGTCACGGCCTTCGTGCAGAAGAAAGAAGAGCGGGACATGGTGGACAGGCTAAAGGTGGGAAGTGCCCCTATCTATGGGAGGGAGATGCGATGTATATAACGAGGTGCGAGGAGCAGAAGGGCTGGTGTGCTGGGTGGTGACTGGAAAAACAGGCGAGGCCAACTTTGGTGGTGGGCCTTCACTTTCGCAGGACTTTGTTGCAGTTGAGGGACGAGGCCTTGCTGTGCAGGTTGCCCGAGATAGGGAACTGTATTGCTCTGAACATAGTGGCCTACAACAGGTGTGCACTCCAGAAGGAAGGGACTGTGTAGTGACAGTTTTGTTTCAGAGTTAATTTTTTTCTCTACTCAGGGCATAGGAAAGTAATTATACCCAGCGTTCAGGACTAAATATACTTCATCCTCCTTTCATTCTCCCTTTATTTTAGGAAGAGCAGATTAGGAGGAAGAAGCGAGAAGATCGTCTTGAGAAAATTCGCCATAATGTGCAGTTAAAATACGCAGCAAAGAGAAAGGTGACTTATCCTGCACAGATCAGGACTTTCTGTTTTGGCTGCCTTGGGCGTTGTTCATATTTGCTTATATCTGCGACTTCACTCTGAATTTTCCAACCCATCTCTTTGTATCAGGTTGCTGAAATTGGCCATCCAAAATTTTTGGTTAGATTTTCTTTTTAAAGTACAGATGTGAAAAACAATTTGTACATAGAGAATTTTCTGTGACAGTATTTGTGGCTAGAAAGGGTGTGTATTCTGATGGCCTTCTGGCCCTCTGCTTTTGTTTCAACAGCTTTAATGCTTGGGTTTTTTTTTTGAAGCTGTCTGGTTTATCAGCATGTGTGAACACTCTGTACTTCTGGAATGAAACCTGTAGAACTGTGATTAAATTTAAGAACGTGGAAATAGAAGACTCTCCCAAAAAACCCAGATCAGACTCTGGTTGTACTTTGCTCACCAATAGGGAATGGTTGTATTTGTCCACTTTCACAGCAGTGTGATTGTATTGTTCAGAAATGTCGCTTTTCTACGTATAAAAAGTTTACAGATGTACTTTAGATGCTATTTAGATGGGTGAACTGGCCTTAGTACTGCTGTCTCTAAGAGCTACACGTCAGACTTCCCAGAAATACCCACTTCAAGTCCCCAAACTGGTAGATTTATGAGGCTGACAGGCTGTTAGTTTCTAGTGTGCTCTGTCTCGAGTGCTGTGTTTTTTTGCCAACTACTGTCAAAAGTATATGGCAAATGGCGAAGGTTCAGAGGTGAATGGCAAGTAAAAACCAAGTGCAACGAAGAACTTCCGTCTCTTAAAAGAAGGTGAAAGCATGTGAAATGAGGAGTGTGATAAAAAGCAAGAATGCAAATGAGAGAAATATTATGGAGTTTTGGAAAAGCAACAGATTAATCTCAGTGGTGCTCACTAACTGCATTTCTTCATAATTCCATGGTTAAAAAGTGCTCATTAACATTGGAAGATACTGTTTTCAGATTGAAAAAATGGAACTTTTCTTTTTCAGAACACAAATTAATTCTTCAACAATTTAATGGAATTTTTGTAGAGAGGCAGATCTGTGTTAGAATAAGGATCACATAACTGGAGAAAAAACAGCATAAGAAGTCTTGTGCTCTGTGTTCTGAAACAGGTGCTGAGTTTATCCTAGCTTTGTGTTAATTGTGGGCAGAGTGTTTGATTATGTCCTTCTGTGTGTGTTTGGGTTTTTTACACGCTTTTATTTCTCAGGCAGACATCTTTTATGGGCCACTTTAAGCAACTAATGCTGGATTACATAGATGTTGTCCTTTCAGGATCTCTTAGTTCAGTGGGCCTTTTGCTTAGAAAGTTCTTTATGTGTTCCCTTCGTACATGTCTGTGTGGACAAGTCTTTGGTTGTTGGTAACAGCTGCATTCTGTGGGGCTGAAGAGCTTCAGACACCCTTGGAGCATGTGCTTGTCCTGCTGGGGGTTTACCCAGCAACCCATAACCCTGTGTTACCTGAGAGGGACTGTGCGACTGCGCTGTCTTCTGACTTGTCTGTGGCATAAAGCGATGCATGTGCTACCTCTCTTTCTGTATGAGAAATAATGAGATCATGTGCTTCTTTCAGAGATCTGAGGAGGATGAGACAAAGCGTCTTCTTCAGCTCAGTAAGGAGATTCTTTCAGAGGGAGCTGGAGTGGATGTTCTCGAGCAGCTGGATCACAATGAGGAGGAGCTGATTCTTGCTGAATATGAGAGTGATGAAGAAAAGAAAGCGGTATCTGGGTAAGGAGAGGGACTGCGGGTGTTCTGTGCCAAGGAAATGTTTTCTGTATCATTTTTGACTTGCTTTGATTAAAGAGATTTCACCTGTGATTGTGCGGATCTGGAGTTTCTCCCCTGTTCAAGCTGTATAAGGTAGTGGTCATTCTGGGGGCTTGTTTAAGTGGTTGGTTTGGTGTTTTGGGGGGGATTTTATTTTGTTTTCTTTTTTAAGCTTTTGTTAGACTGATCAGAGTGACCTGAAGTGTTTTCTGAGAACCTGCGTCTTTCTTAAAATATGTGGCAATGTCCTGCCTTCATCCATGCCTAGTTTCCCAAAGAATGCCTCTGGGTGTTGAAGGGGTGACTTGAGATCAAGTTCCTTGCATTAGAAAAGCGAAATGGAACTCAGGGCATTGGAGGAAGCTGTAAGTCATGCAGATTAGCATCGGCATCTTTTGGTACTCTGAAGGGAGAGATGTTTACATTTCTATCTCTTCTGCTTTATGCAGAAAGCCAGAAGCCCTACTTCAGTATGAAAAGTCAAATACATTTAAAACACAAATTTACTAATTAGTATCTAGACAGATCTGCTTGCCTTAAAAACTGCAAAACACTTAACTACTTCATTGACATGTAGTTTATCAAGCAGTAAACTGCTGTTGCCTTTGAGGAGCTCTATGGCAGCTAAGTATCGTCCTGAAGCTTTTCTGTATGCGATAGCTTGAGGGTGGTAAATTGTCTCTAAAGGGAAAGTTTTACAAAAGTAATGACATCACCAAATAATAATATAGCACTGATTAGTTTATGCCTGGGGCTTAGAAGCCCCAAATTTAAAAGGTTAAAAAAAAAAAAAATTCTTGAAGTTGCTAAAGACACAGCCCTACAGACATTTTTCTTTTAAAGTGCAAGGTCTGACTTGATTGTGCACACTTACTCTATTCTTAAAAAGTTGATTTTTCTTCTACCTCCTGAGTTAAGATCTGAGGCTTTTCTTGAGATGACATAATCATCTTTCTTGAGACCTCTCTCTTGTTGCAGAGCATCATTTGATTCTGTCAGTGAGCTGCTTAAAAGAAACTGAGCTTTCTCTTTTCTTAGGCTGGAAGAAGATGATGATGATTTGGAAGAGGAGCATGTGACTAAGGTGAGATGAGGAAAAGTAAATAGTGCCACCTCCTAGAACAGTGTAGGAGTCAGCAGAATTACGGCTTGCTTGTGCCCTTCCCAGAGTTGTATAGAAGGATTTAGGAACTAGCATCCAAGAACTGCCAGGTTTGTTGATAATAGCCACCAGTTCTGCTGTGTTCATCTCCTCCTGGACTACCCTGGCTGCCTAAGCAGCTTGCTTTGCTAGCACTGCTGAATTTTTGCTGTGGCTTGCTGTAAAAGCACACTGCAAGAAACAGTTGTTTATTACTCTTCAATGGTGAGTCCTTGTCTTTACAGGGACCTTCGAAAATTAAATGTAAACAAAGGCAAATGTGTAGGAGAAAACAAAGAAGGCTGTTGGCCTCAGCAGTTGTAAGGTGACACTCAAAGATGTGCCTGCCTTCCTGTTTTTGAAGGCTTGAGTAAGATTAACCTTGTTGAGGTGCTTCACTGCTTCCTTGCAGGATTGTTGTAGGCAGGGTATTGGCTTCCATGTTCTTCTTATCTTCCCTTTGTTCTTCCTCATTGTAGATTTACTACTGCAGTCGCACTCACTCCCAGCTGTCTCAGTTTGTGCACGAGGTGCAAAAAAGTCCTTTTGGCAAAGACACACGTCTGGTCTCCTTGGGATCCAGGCAGGTACGTGGTATTGTTCACAAGGGACCCAGACTGCATGTCAAGTTAATATGAGAGACTTTGTGAGGAGGTGCGTGGATGTGATGCCACGGAAGGCATCACAAGGATTGACTGAATCTCCCGTTGAGAAACTGAAGCAGTCATGGGTTGTGACACAGATCTGTGTGATGTACATTTTTCTGTGAGTTGTGTTTTGGCCATTTACTCTTTGATATCAATGCAAAAATCTGTTTTCTGATGTGGAATATTATAGATGGCTCAGTCACTGCGAAGGTGCTCCTCTTAGTATTACTTTTGGCAGCATTTTTTAGAAGCTGTTGTGTCGGAGTGAGTCATCTCGGTGCACCTTTTCTCTTTTTTTTTTTTTCTTTGCTAAGTTTTTATGGATTTTGAGCATATTTGTAGCAGTTACTGTGCACAATGTCTGACTGATAAACTTTTCCATTTCAGATCTGGCTTGAGATTGCTTTAAAGAAATCTTTTTGTTTACAGCAGAGGGTACACACAGGGCACTCAGTTCTTAAATAACCCCCTACGGCTTCTCTCTTTGCATGTCCAAGAACCTGTGTGTGAATGAGGAGGTGCGACGCTTGGGGGCTCTCCAGCTCATCAATGACCGATGCATGGAGATGCAAAAGAACAAACATGGTAGGAAGAGCTCCAGCCTGGGGAGGCAATTGTTGATAAAGCTAGTAGGAGTGTCTGGAGACAGTGTGCGGCTGCCAACCAGTTCTAGCAAGAGAGTGCTGGGAGCTTGAAAGTGGTGGGTTGGAAGAACACAGATAGAGATCCTCAGCACTTTTACTTTTCTTGCCCCCCAGGCTAGGATGCTGAGATATGTGTGTATTTTCTGAATGTCTTAAGTTGGTAAAGACTTCTGCAATGGAATTATACTTGTCTTTATCTCCGTACTAGAAATGTTGGAAAATGGCTAAATCTGACTGGCAATAGTAGTGTCCACTGTGGAGATGGAAATGTTACTGCTGAATAATTTTTTAATAGATGATAGGCCAAAAATACACATGAAAAAGCCTGATTTGAAATCCAGGACGTTCTGCAAAGTGGTTGTTTTAGGCTATTTTGTGTTGCTGGTAGCTTTTATTTTGATTTCTGCTTGTTAGAAAAGAAGAGTGACGAAGAGAATGAAGGGAAGAAGAGACGTGTGAGTCGCACTGTATGCCCATTTTATTCCTATGAGCAAATGCAGTTTCTCCGCGATGAAGTTCTTGTGGAAGTGAAGGATATTGAGCAGTTGGTGGCTTTGGGAAGGGAGACCAAAGCCTGCCCATATTATGGGAGTCGATACGCCATTCCTGCTGCTCAGGTAAGGTGTACAGCATTTTAGCAAAGTTAATGCTATGAGCTCTAAGAATAAACCAGTTGCCTGCTCCCTCCAGTTACTCAATGTTGTGGGAGTTTGTAAACAGGCTGTGTTTCTGTCAGTTGTAGTTTTGCTGAGAAAGCAAAGGAAAATAAGGATACCCATTTGAAGTTAATAGGGAGGCTGTGAGTATGTCTCAGCATTCTGAAATACTTGAAAGGCTTAATAACTCTGAGGCAATACTGACACTTAAGTGTAATCTTAGCTTTTGCCGCTACTCTTCTTTGGTGCTTGGCTCTCTATCACAAGACATGCTTTCAGTGCTTCAAAGGAGATTCAGGAGGTAACCTGAGCCAACGTGCAAGTGTAGCGTAATCACTTCTCTTCAGCCTCCATCCCAGCACCCCTCTCAAGCATGTGCTCCTGTCTCTTCCTACCTTTCCCATAGTAAGAGTAAGTAACTTGACTGAATTCTGTGAGGCCATCTGAAATGGGCCTTTGATGAGTGGTTGGGGAGTGCCCTAATTTTGTAAGGATGAGAGCTGCAATCAGAGCAGTGTGTGCTTCTCCTGTAGCTGGTGGTGCTGCCCTATCAGATGCTCTTGCATGAGCCTACCAGGAGCGCTGCTGGGATCAAGCTGAAGGACCAGATTGTGATCATTGATGAGGCCCACAACCTCATAGACACCATCACCTGTATCCATAGTGCGGAGGTCAGTGGCTCTCAGGTGAGTCACAGCCTGGCCTGTTAATGGTGAGTGAGCTCTGCAACCAGCACGGCGCCCTTTCTTGACTCCTTTTTAGTAACAGCTCCTTTTTTCACTCGTGTAGCTGTGCTGTGCCCACTCCCAGCTGCTGCAGTACATGGAGCGATACAGGTGAGGCTCTCAGAGGAAAATAGCACAACAGTGGCGGGCAGTGTGGATGCCACAGCTTGTCTCATGTCTGCAGAGTCTGTCTTGCTCTGCCTGGTGGAAAGTTATTTGCATTAATACTTTTGCAGATGAAAAGCCGCTTGCTTCATTATCTCTGTCTAGAATCCATCTATGTCCAACTCCTGAGGCTAGTACTAAGCAGTGAGAAGGGTGATACCCTGAGGATTCAGGCTTTCCCTTATACTCTCGGTTCCTTTTCCAATATCTCCCTCTATTCACTCCTGCTTTGTGATGCAGAGTTTCAAAAGATTCAGTCTCTCACGTCTCTCCTCGACCTTAGTCTTTCATGTGCTGACTGGCATTATGGCAGAGGCAGTAAGCTTTGAGGAGGAGGAAGCTCTGTGTGGGCTTTGGCCAAATCTTGCATCTTGTCATCCCTGCAGTGGTTGATTATCGTTCTCAATGCTAATAACTTTCAATTTGTGGAGCATTATTGCAACAGGGACTTGAGGTGTCGCTGCCGTTGTAGTAAACAAGCTGTAGTTAATGTGTGAGGAGAATGGTGATGGTAGGAACAGTGTCAGGTGAATGAGTGAGTGCACTGGGGTGACCTTGGGCGGGATATTCAGAGGTCTATGCCCGGTCACAAACAGGGAGAGTGAGCCTGGGGGAAATCGTTCTTGGTTTCTCCTGCCCCAAAATGAAGAGATGTTCATGTGCTTATTTCTGCAGCTCAGCTGCTTGAGTTAGTCCCTGAAGATGTTTTGGGGCCTGACACCTGTCTCATTCTTCATAGGAAACGTTTGAAGGCAAAGAACTTGATGTATATTAAGCAGATCCTATATTTGCTGGAGCGGTTTGTGGCCATGCTGGGAGGTAAGCAGACCTTTTTTTCCTGCCTCTGGATGCTGAGAGACTCTGAGTTGATGATTGCTTGCACTGTCCCCCTTCCCTCTCTGCAGAGGCTGTGGAGAGGTGTTGCTCACGTATTTTTATTTCTCACTCTGTTTTGTGACATGGGGGTGTTGACTGGTATCTGTAAAGCCCTCCTTCATTTGGTTAGCTGAGGAGCAGCAGGTGACACCATAAGTTCATAGAGACAGTTTCCCTCTCTTCTCTCTGTGGTTCTCAAATGTGATTTGAGTGAGGAGGAGATGGGTGCTAAGTGAGGAATACAGCAGATGTGCGACAGGGATCAGGACAGCACCGGAGCTGCACAGAATAAATCTCCTGGGTAATCTGATCGCAAGGTGTCTGCTTGTGCTAGGTGTTCCTCTGCAGATGGAATCTTTCTTGAGTGGTGCCTTTCCTTGGTGAAAAAAGACTATTTTGCTGCGATTTTTAAATCCACTGGCATTTGCAGGGCGCCCTAATCATCTGTTTGCTAGACCTCAATGTGCCTTGAGGAGAGCCTGTCGTAAGTTCATAAAGAACTTCCTCCTTGCCCAGGGGAAATGCAGCTCTTTGGGGCAGGGGCCTGGTGGTGGTCTGTCTTTCTCTCAAAAGTATACTTCTGTTCCCGATCTGTTCATGCCACTCTTCTCCACACTCCATTAAGCGCTTGCATTAGAAAATGCAGCCTGTGTACGGCTTCATGACTGAGGCTGCAAAAGTGAGATGTGAGGTGGGTGTTAAAACACTTGGACATAGAATGCAGTGAGTGGCAGCAGTTAATCCTGTGCATTTGTATGCACCCACCCTTCCTGCTGCATCCTGCTGCAGAAGGAATAGAGCTGGTGTTTCTTAAGATGCAGCAACATGCTTGTTCTACAATGTAGGGCTACCCTACAGGGGAAATTAAAACTGAGCAGGAGCTGATGTTTTGTCTGTATAGCTGCATTTTGCAGATGTATAGTTATTTCTTGGAGGTTTTTTTTACCCTGGTTCAATGTCCCTTTCAGCTCAGTTGTTAGTCTCTTGCTTAATTTTAAGACAGACCCGTTGTAAGCCTTCCTTGAATCGGTTTCATGTTTTACAGGTAATGTGAACCAAAATCCTAGCTGTCAGGTAGTTTCCCAAACAGGTAAGGCTGGAGCGAACATGTGGGGTATGCAGCCATCAGTTAGGGATGTGCATGTGGGCAGTAAGGGGCTGCAGGCACAGCAGCTAATAATTCTTTTTTTTTTTTTTCTTTCCCCCCTTTTCTTTCAGGGACAGTGCTAAAATCCATCAATGACTTTCTATTTCAGAGCCAGATTGACAATATCAACCTCTTCAAGGTAATGCAGATGTTGTTGTCTGCGCAGGTACAGGTGGAGGTGACTTGTTCAAGGTTATCAGGAAGCCTGTGTGGGAGCTGTAAGCAGAGCCAAGGCCCTCATGGCAGAATCTGGTTTCTAGCTGGTCCTCCGCACCTCCCCAGTGTATAGATCTCTGCTGCTGCTCTCTGGGTAACTGCATTAAAGCTGGACAGGTGGTCTTGGGGTAGAGAGAAGCAAGCAGTTAAACATGGAGAAGTGCAGAGGCTGGCTGTAGGCAAAGCTGAGCTGTAAGGGTTGAGGATGAAGAAACTACACTACTCCACTAACCCAACCCACCCCTTCAACCTTCAAACACAGCCCCTTAACACGTGCATTCCTACTCTGGAAGCTACGCCTTTGTAATAAACTGTTCTCTGGAAGGCAGCACTCAAGAAGGTGTGTGCGCCCCTCCCCAGGAGCACAGCAAGAAGAGCAAGTGATATCCTTGCTGGGCAGGGATCAAGGCAGCAGGATGGGAGAAGGGACGCTGAATGCCATTTCATTTTTCTGTCTTCCTCCAACAGGTTCAGCGTTACTGCGAGAAAAGCCTCATCAGTAGGAAGGTACTGCCCCTGAGGCTTTATGGTCAACAGCGTTCAAATGCAAACAATAAGTTTGAAGTGGAAGATGCAGCAGCTGGGGTGGGAGCCTGTCTTCTCCACCCTGCTCTGCAAACAAAATGGGTCCTGTAAAAAGCGCTATATGGGGAGATTTACCTTTTCCTCATGCAGCAGCGACACAACACTGTGTACCACGGTGTTCCAGTGGGTGCCACTTCGGTGCTGCTTGGCCTTAGACTTGCCAGCCTGGTAGGCTGTGCTGCGCTGGAGGAACAAGCGTCAGAGACTTGTTTTGCTGGTGATTCAGTGGGTGGAGGAAGCTGATGGGAACTCTGGGCTGCGTTGATGGGTTCTGATTGGGTTGGTCTGCAAACACCTACCAAGAAACTTTGTCTGTGGCAGGCCAGCAGACCTGGTTTTGTCTCTTTCTGATTCCTGCTGTTGGTAGTCTTAATCTTTCTGGCTTTTGCTTGGCAGCTTTTTGGCTTTGTGGAGCGATATGGAGGCCCTGCTGCAGCTGTGAAGACCAACAAGGAGAACCAGAAGTTGGCTGGTTTGCAGAACTTTCTTCTGACCCTCCAGCAGGGATCTGATAAAGAGGGTGAGTTCAGATAACCTCCACTTGTGAGGATGTGGAACCTGCATTTATCTGCAGGAGGAAATGGGGTGGGGACGCAAATTTGAAGAATGAGAAACTGCAGAAGCTGTCCTGCACAAGTTTTTATTTAGTATATCTCACTAGATAATCTAGGCAACTATACATATGATTAGAAGGTCTCCAAAGGCCCCTTCCAAGCTGAATGATGATGCGATTCCTTGTTTACACTGCATGCACTCAAGCTTTGCACTGCTGTGACCTGCTGGCTGTGGGACCTGAGCTACTGTGAATAGCTCTGTTTAGTGGTACCAGCTACAAAACCCAGATTTTTTATTTTTTCTCCTAGCAATGAGGCAGAGTTTGGGTTCTCTCTTTTGTTGGGTCTTTGTTCTCTGCCTGGTTATGTAGACCAGGTGTCATGTTCCTGTAGAAAGGGCTGAGCTATATTTCATGCTTAATCCCTGTCTTGAGACATGTGGCCTAAGTTGCCTGCCTCTCCTTTTTTTGGCCAGCAGGTTCTCCCCAGAGCCCTCCCGTGGAGGCTGAGAATGAGCAGCTCCGAACTGCCTCTCCGCTGATGCAGATTGAAGGATTCCTCTCAGCCCTCACAAATGCAAACCAAGATGGCAGAGTCATTCTCAACAGGCAAGGTACTGGCAAGGGCGAACTGGGGAGAAGTGGCATGAGTTGCAAGTAGGGTGCTTCACTGGCAGTGAGGGAGGAGATCCTGAGCTTGGGGGGAGCTTGCAGCAACGTATCTGTGCCATCTGTGATGCAGGCTGGCAGGCTTGGTCTGTCTGAGGATGCCCATGAGCTCAAAGGTGTTCTTAGCTAAGGGCATTGGGGCCAGGGTTTGCAGAGCTCTGCTCCTACTCTGCATGACAATTTTTGTCTTGAGATTTACTGCACCTCTTGTACAGCTCCAGGAAGATTAGGAAGCACAAGGTAACTTTCACGTTGGCATAATCTGCTGCTGCTTCTGGCAGCACTGAAGAGCAAGTCCTTGCTTTGAGAGGTGTGGACCAGCCAGAGCGCTCGGGGCAGGAGGGAGAATCTTTCATATCCCCGAGTGTGTCACAGCTATCTCCTGATGATGTTTCTCTCCTTTTCTCAGCCACAGTTGGTCAAAGCAGCCTCAAATTCCTCTTGCTGAATCCAGCTGTCCACTTTGCCAAGGTGGTGGAAGAGTGTCGTGCTGTAATCATTGCTGGGGGCACCATGCAGCCGGTGAGGGAATAAGGATGCTCTGCTGAGCTCTTCGGAGGTCTCTGGTGCTGTCTGCAGGCAGGCATGGAAAAATAGCAGCCTGGCCCCACTGGAATGTGCTCTTCTTCTCACTTCCCATGGCATGTGTGGGAAAAGACCTCTCCTACCTATCCTTTTATCTCCCTGGTATGGTTTCGCTGCATGAGGTGTCACACTGCCTGTTTATGCAAAAAGTTGTAGGTGCAAGGGCAGGATTACCCTTGTCGGCCTTTCTTGTCCTCAAGACGATAAGGGCTGAGGCTGAGCTCATGGTAGGTTGGAACTAGCACAGATAGCAGTCAGAGGACCTTGTAAAACCGTGTGACCTTCTAAAAGGACAGAGATCCCACAGGGACCATCCCATAGGAGATCTTTGAGGAAAACTAAGACTTCAGTATTGGTATGGTAGCAAGCAGCTTACCGTCCTTCTCTTGTCACTTCAGTGCATGAGAGATGGTGCTTGTGTTGTACAGCAGCAGTGAGGTGGCGCAGATAGCCCAGCTACAGTTACCCGGTTCCTGGACATGAATGGCCTGAAATTTCCTCTCTTGCCCGTGTGGTGAGAAGGGAGGGAAGGAGGGTGTGAAGCGCAGGACCTCCCTTGTGGAAGGCCACCCTTCCAACTTGGTGCCCTTCAGCCTGCAGCTCAGAGGGGGGATGCCCTTGCCGTCCCGGCTGCGGTCAGTGCAGCGCTTGGGAGCCCCGGTCACGGGTTTTCGGGTGTGGGGAGGTGTGAAATGGCAGCGCCTTGGGCCAGGAGCCTCGGCCTTGGCAGAGCGGGCTTCGGGCAGGGCGGGGGGACAGGCCGAGGTGCCGGCGGGTCCCCGGGGCAGCGCCTCGGCCGGCCGGCAGGGGGCGCCGCCGCCCCGCGCCGTGCGGCGGCTCCGCGGAGTCGGGGGAGCGGCCGCGGTGCTCGGGGAGCCGGAGGGACGCGGTGCTGGGGCCGGAGCATCGTGCCGGCACCGCGACCGGCGAGGAGGGAGGGGGGCTCTCTCCTCGGCAGCGGCTTCAGGCCCCGGCGTGTGTGTGTGCACAGCCCGCGGTGGCCGTGCCCTTGAGTTCCTCACGGCAGAGGGAGCCCATCGGCCCGGTGCCAGCCCCGGCAGCGGTGCTGGAGGAGCAGGGCTGGTGCTGGTGATGTTGTGTCTTCTGGGGCGCTGGTGCTTTACCGCCCTTGTGCTTCGCAGGTGGCTGATTTCCGAGAGCAGCTGCTGTCCTGCGCTGGCGTGGACCCTGCGCGTGTGGTGGAGTTCTCGTGTGGTGAGTGTAGCAGGGAGGGGTTGTTGGCTGTCTCTGCAAGGCCTGAGTGCTGCCCTTTGCTTTGGTGCTATTTTGTCAGCGCCCTAAGCAGCATGGCGTCTTTCCTAGAAATCACGGCAGCAAAGGGGTGCTAGGTCTCTCCCACTCAGAGCTTCCTCAGTGGTCTTGGCCTGTGTCAGCCCCCTGTCTCCTTCCCAGGGCTTCAGGGAATGGAAGTCAGAGCAGCTGGGTCACTTGGGCGCTTGTGCTTAGCCAGGCAAATGTGTGCCTCTGTCACTGCACGTGGGTAAAGCTCTTCAGCTAGTGGGATTTGTGCCACCAGCAACGATGTTGACTCTTGCTACTTTTCTTTGTCTGCAGGACATGTGATTCCTCCAGAAAACATTCTACCCATAATCCTCTGCAGTGGTCCTTCCAATCAGCAGCTGGAATTCACCTACCAGACGAGAGACCTGCCCCAGATGGTCAGTCTTGCCTTTGCTCCCTTCCTTGGTCTCTCTATTTTTGCTTCATGTGCTCACATTTCATAGGACAGTGTGCTCTCTGGTTGAAAGCAGGGCTCATCAAAAGCTGTGGCAAGGGAAATCCGTAGAATCTGGGGCAAGTGTGTTGCCTAGTAATGGGGAAAGAGCAGCAGCAACAGGGATTTTGAGCTGCCTGCTCAGAAGTAGCTATCAGAGATGAGGAATACTAGGAGCTCCTCTTTGGCTGCACTGAGATCCTGCATTTGTCCCCTGAGCATCAGGTGGTTCCTGACTGTGCTTCACAGTTTGAAGAGCTCAGTGACAGCGGAATATGGCAGCCCTACAGAATGCAGCCCAGACCACAGGAGTGGCAGCAGATGCTTCTGCACTTTTTTCTTCTTCCTCTGGTTGGGCCAGTAAGCACCCAAGGCCAAACACTGGATCGGCGCTGTGCCTGCTGAATCTCTACCAGATGTGCTAGCTAGCTCTCCACATCAGTTCTAGTGTGACAGGTCCCATCCACTGGGACAATGGACATAAAACATCCTTTCTTGAATGATCACTGCTCCACAGCAGAAACTCTGGATTAGGAGGAGGGGCCAAGCAGTGAAGAGCTTTTTGATGATGGCCAGCTCCTCTGGAGAGCATTCTTAGACCTGGCATATTTCATAGAATGATAGCATGGTTTGAATTGGAAGATGCCTTAAAGATCATCTAGTTCCAACCCCCCCTGCCATAGGCAGGACCCCTCCCACTAGACCAGGTCGCTCAAAGCCACATCCAACCTGGTCCTCAACACATCCAGTGTTGGGGTATCTACAGCCTCCTTGGGCAACCTGTTCCAGGGACTCACCACCCTCATGGTAGAAAAACCTTTTCCTAATTTCTAATCTAAATCTCCCCTCTTCCAGTTAGAAGCCATTACCCCTCATCCTATCACTACGAGTCCTTGACTTCCCACATTTTTCCTCCCCTGAGGCATGTCATAGGAGAAGCATGATCCTGGGATTGAGCACAGAATTGGACTGGCATTCGCTGGAGCTCCTGTCAGCTGCACTACGCTCTGGTCTCTCTTGCAGATGGATGAGACAGGTCGAATCCTTTGCAACCTGTGCAACGTGGTCCCAGGAGGTGTGGTGTGCTTCTTTCCCTCCTACGAATATGAGAAGCAGGTGTACGCACACTGGGAGAAGACGGGGCTGCTCAGCCGCCTGGTAATGAAGAAGAAGGTAATTGTGCAGCCAGGGGCAGTTGGTGCTTTAAATGGAAGTTTCAACAATCAAACAATTACCTGTGCGTTACAGGCCTCTCTCACTGAGTCGTTCCCATGCTCTGCACAGCAGAGCAGAGCGGATGTTTATCTAGCCAGTCCCTCCAGTAATGAATAAATGATGCTTCCCGGGTGGCTGATCACTGAGCTAGGATCTAAATTAGATTAAATGCAGTTATAGATTCTTTAAGTGCACAGTCTGTGTCATGGCCAGGGGGGGAGACAGTCCTTGCTGTCCATAACCAGCAAGTTTGTTCCTGTGAGGCTGGGGGGCTGTTCAGGTTGAGCTCTTCAAGGGAATTTGTTTTTCCCAAGCTCATTTATGTGTCCCTTGAACACAGACCAGCACTACTAAGGATTGGTCAGACTGGGACGGGACTGCAGTTCATAGGACAAATGGTGGTTTTTTTTCTGATAGAAGCGCAGAGATGAGAACTGAAAGACTAGCAGCGGTGACTCCTGTTAAAGAACTGATTAGAAACATGAAATGGGGAGATCACTGCAAAGATAAAAATCTTTGCAACAATTCTCACAAGTGTTTGAAGGTTGGCTATTGGAGGTCAGGCAGCCTAACTGTCTCAGGGCATGGGCCGAGGACCTTAGATCATGCATCAGGGGAAAAAAAAAAAACCAACCCTGTGACTTCTGTTCACCAAAAGCTAAATAACTTACCACATGCATTAGGAGAGCACGGTCCCAGATGTTTCACAGCCTTGGTGCAGGCATCCTGGCATGTAGACCTGCCTGTAGGTTTGTGTGGTGGAAGCATTGTGCTTCAGCTTCTCCCTGTGTTTGTACAGCTATCGCTCGTAGTGCCTTTCAGGTGTGTTCTGTGGGAGTCCCGGCAGTCTGCCTGGTGCCGCCAAGGCTTTGTGCCTCAGTCACGCAGCTCGCTCTACCTTTCAACTCTGATTTGTTCTTGTTTGGCTTTTGCAGTCTCCAGCAAATTCAAGACGTGTTAGCAAAGCAATTTGGTAGAAGTGCAGCAAGCGTGACTTTCAGCTGCCCATACACAAGATCATATCATAGCAGAGGAAGGTTAAAGTCTTTCTTGAGCTGGCTGTGGTGAGATCACACTAAAATTATGTATTAATTACACAAGGAAAATTACTTCAAATCAGAGGATTAAATAGCTACTGTTTAGTAAGTTAAATAGTTTTGGCTTATGTTTGTAATTGCCAGTTATGTTTCTATTGAAAGACTGAGTCTGGCTGGTAAAATCTGACAGTACTTCTTGCTAACTAAGGTTCTTTACTGTCACAGAAAAGACAGATGTTGCACCTCTTGTTTACTAGGAAAACAACTTGCAATTCAGGCCAAGGTGCAGCATCTATCAAAATGCATCATAAATAACTGCAGGGGCTTTCAGTAATTAATTAGGCATGCTAGAATAACATAAGTAAATACTCCTTTATATAGAAAACTAATTTGTTCACTGGGCAAGGGGAGCTATTACTTGGAATTAAGTGGTGATATGAATTGATTGGTCCTGTCACTGTCCTCCAAGATCTTGCAGCTGGAGGGCCTCCTCACCTTGCTGGATCTTTACTCATAGGTGGAAGACATGCAGGTTGCTTTCCTGCCTTTCAGCTCTCAGATGACTTGTAACTTCCTGCAGAATTAGACAAGTCTGCCAAAGCTGAAAGGGAATGTTGGAGGGGCAGGAGCAGCTGTTGCTCCCTTCACAGCCAAGCTGAAAAGTGCTGTGGTGAGCATGTGGTGCATGTCCAGGGTGGAGGGGAGGGGTGCTGGTTCAGTTGGTTTTTCCGGCAGTTTGCCCTTCACTGATCTTAGTTCTGTGCGCTGTTTAATGGCACGGGAGTAAAACGATTTGCTTGCTCTAAACCATTCAATTCCTGTTGCTGCGACTGACGTGCTGTGCCTGTGACAGATCTTTCAGGAGCCTAAGAAAGCCAGCCAGGTGGAGCAGGTGCTGGTGGAATACGCCAAGTGCATCAAGGTAAGCTGAGCTGGCAGGCTGGTGGGAGTGCAGCGTCCCAACTGCGTATGGGAGTGCTGCTAAAGAGGGTGTTGCAGCTTTTAACAAGGAAAGAGGTGTGGGAGTGCTGCTGAAGCACACGGAAATCTTCCCTACTCTGGTTTAAGTTGCTCGTCCTTCTCCTGCAGCGCTGCAGCCAGGCGGGAGGACAGATGACGGGGGCTCTGCTGCTTTCTGTCGTTGGAGGCAAAATGAGCGAAGGGATCAACTTCTCTGATGACCTGGGAAGGTAAGGCGGCTGCTCCTTGGAAGGTGAGCACGGGGCCTGTGGTGCGGTGACTCCAAGCAGGATGGACACGTCAATACTTGCACAGCTAGAAGATCCTGGGGAGCACACGGCTTGGGCTGATGCTTAAATCAGCAGGACCAAGGCTCTGCTGGGTGCTGTAAAACCTGCGTGTCCAGGCTACTTTTCATGCGAGTGATGCAGTTAGGCTTGCTGTGCTAGATAATCCCTTGTTCCAGCACCCGGAATCCCTCTGCAGCTTTCTGTTCAGAACGTGCTTGTCAGACCGCTGTGCTTTATTGCTGCCTTTGGGTTTCAGGGCTGGCTGGCTTTCAGGGGTGCGGTGACCTCTCATTTATCAGTCTGTTGGCAAAGTGCTCTAGGATGAGACACTAAGAATAATGCAGTCCTCCCTTGCAGGTGTGTGATTATGGTGGGAATGCCTTACCCCAACATTAAATCTCCAGAGCTCCAGGAAAAAATGACTTGGCTTGACAAAACTATGGTAACGGAGACACACCTTTCCTTGTTTCACTTCCGCTTTTTAGTATTAACTTTCCTATCAGCATACGAATCCCAGGCTGCCTTTGAACACTTTCTTTTGAACTTTCCTGTGTTTCCCAGACAGTGTGCTACTGAGAGCACAGCCTTCTCCATGCTGCACGTGTACAGGTGGCCCTAGCCACTGGGAAGAAGCTCAGTGGAGGGGAATACCACTGGGGCTTGCTGAGAACTCGGAGTTGCAAGGGGAACAAGGTCCTTTCACCCCAGAGGAGGTGGCAGAAGCTGCTTGCCAGGATCACTGCTCCTCTTGGCTCACTTGTTCTTGCTCACTGCTCGCTGGAGATGCTGTTGCTGGGCAGCTGGGGATAAGTTTTGGGGCCTTGGACTGGCTTTTTTGTGGCTGCTCAACATGAGTTTTCTGACAGCAGCCTTTCTTCTGTTCCCTCCTTACTCTTAGCTGGGGGCCCACTTGGCTGTCCCCTCACTCTGCAGGGGTAAAAGCGTTTTCCTCACCTTGTCATTAGATTTACATCTGCCTCATGTTCAGTCTTACCTACTTCTCCTTTCCAGCCCAGATCTGCTGGCCAGGCACCTAGCAGAGTGCTGATTGAAAACCTGTGCATGAAGGCAGTAAACCAGTCGATAGGTAATTCATCCTTCCTTGGACAGGCTGGGGGATACGAAATGTGACTGCACTGAAGTAGGAGGGTGGGAAAAAGGACACGTTACCAATCACTCTAAGTACAGGTGACAGGAACATAAGCTTCCTTGCCTGAGAAGAAACACCTGAGTGGGCCATTTTAATGTGGTTGTACACTCTGGACAGGCAGAGCTATTCGCCATCAGAAGGACTTTGCAAGCATCCTGCTCCTGGACCACCGGTATGCACGTTCTGCCATCTTCAACAAACTGCCACAGTGGATCAGGGAGAGAACGCAGGTGAAACCTGCCTTCGGATCAGCATTTGCAGAATTAAGAAAGGTCAGAACTTCTATCTTACCTACTGCTACCAAAACTCTTTCCCACGGTACTCATCTGTACTTTTCTCAAACCTTCACTTTTAGAGTAAAGCCAGGGATGAACTGTTGGGTTTTGTGTGTTCCTAGTTCCATCGAGGGAAGTTGGATGCTTTGTGACGTGGACCAGAGAAAAGGCTCCATGAGCTACACCTCTGAAGAACACCTGAAGCAACACAAGTTCCTGCTGTCCTGTACCAAGGAGTTTGAGTCTTTGCCTTCTGCCTCCTTTGTGGATGTTTGCTGTTCAGTATCTGAGCACTGTGATGGTGAGACAGCCTCCAGCACCACAACCACGGGAGAAACTGGTTGTAGGTCTGAGGAAGTGAAGGGAGTAGTGGCAGCTCCTACTTGTTTACAGCTGTTAAGGTTTTATTTAAGTTGATTAAATGTTCTCAACCCAAACACTTAAGTATGGGGAGTATAATTATTTTAACTGAACACATCTGCCTTTTCCCATCAACCGCTCAGTGCAGGGAGCTTGATGACCAGTGGAAACATAGAGCTTTTCACAAGAACTGTAAACTATCAGGCCATTAGTTTGTGTCATGTTGGAATTACACAGTCAGACTGGTAAGACAGGGGGCGGCATTTCTAATCCCCTTCTTTCTGCCTTGCTTCGAGCAGGCAATAGCTTCAAGGCATGGTTCGTTCTTTGATGGGGGAGTAAAGGTATGGCCATAATACACTTCTCCTTGGATCATGCTTAAGTATAGGATTTCTCTGCCCTTTTTATTGCCTAAGTTTGGAATTCAAAGTAACTTTCTGTGGAAAAGTGTAAAACCTTTTTTTAATTTTTTTTTTTTTTTTTTAAGTGTAATGTTCTTGGGCTTCTTTCCTAGGTCATAGGTCACAACCAGGACAGCTGCATAATCCCCCAGCTGTTCCCAGCTCTTTCTGTCATCCTGAGCAAGTCTTCCCAGGAGCTTTTTCCCCCCTGATGGTTTCAGCAGCTGGATGCTACCTCTCAAGGCTCTTCACAATGAAAAAAGTGCTTGTAATTAGACAGAGAGCTGGTACCCACTCCCTAATGTTAATTAGCTCCACAGGGAAAGAAGCATCTGAGAAATGTCTGTCGTGAGGCTTCTGCCCCTTCAGTGGGTGCAAAGCCCACACCCCCCACCGGCTCTGCCTTAACGCCACTGAAGGCAGGAGTGGGGGACACCTGCTTGTGACAACTGGTGCCCTCCAGCACTGGGGCTGGCCCTGCTGGGTTGTGGCTGCCTCTGCCTGAGATGAGAGGGGACAGCTGGGCTTCCCCTTAACACTGAATTGAGCTCGCTTCTCGCTTTTACCAAAGTGAAGGCTGCGAGGACCTGCCTCCTTCAACTTTATTGAAGTTTTTCAGACAGCAACAGGCAAAGAATTACCATAAGCCAGGTAGAGAAAGAAACCCAAGTGCAGAGGCACCAGGAGTTAGACCTCCCGTGAAGGGACACACACAGGCTCATTCTCTCTTCTAGCAACAACTAAGCAACCACAAGCTTCAGCAAGGAGACAAATGAGGCAAGGGCTGTTTGCCTGCAGGAGATGTTTTTTCCAGTCATCACCAGTCAGATTAGGAGAGACTGAGGGCCCTTTAAATCAGGAGTAATGCTAGTTCTGATCCTCTCAGCACAGGCCACCTCACTGCCCGCCAGCTAAGGCAGGATTTATTGCACCAGCGTGAGCAGCAGCAGCATTTGAGATGGAATGTAGTAGTTGGGCTGGATGGCAGATAGCAGAAGGAAAACCCTCACTGATAACTGTAATGGCAGCAGTGGTTAGCTCCTGTTCCTCCTCTCTTCTTCAAAAAGAACCAACAGGGCCCACCCTCCAGGAGGTACCTTCCACAGCCTCATGTCTCTCAAAAGTGCTTAGTTCAAGCGTCCTGGGATGCTCAGCTGACCCCCATCTATGACTCCCAGTCATCCTCATCCTCCTCACCCACAGGCTGCTGTGGGGGTGGGAGGGGTGGTATTGAGTCCGACATACGAGCAAAGGCACCAGCAGGACTTCCAGGAGCATCGGGATTTCCAGAGGCTCCCGGCCCTTTCCCTGAAATACCTGTGGAGGAAAGAAAAATCACCAGTGAGTGACACCTGTGGACTAGAGAACACAGAGGCTCAGCAAAGGGGATGGGGGAAACCACACTTCATACTGCTGCTCCCAACACCCCATGCAAGCAGAATGGTCAACATGCTTCACCACCACCACAGCCCTGCGCCAAGGTGTCATTTCACTAAAGCTCCACCTGAGCAAGTCCACACCCTCCTCTGCCCCATACAGGCACTGAGGGGTGACACTGGCCCTAAATGCCCTGGGTACCTGCCAAGGCTTTGGGGCAGCTCAAGTGCCCCCATGGGTTAGGGGCCCAGCTGCCCCAGCACTGAAGTAAAAAAGACACCAGTGTCCCATCCTCAGAGGTAGCTCTTAGAGTCCAGCTTCTGTCTTGGACAACACACCCTCCTCCAATGGGACTTGAGGTGCAGATTCCTCTGCTCACCCTCTGTAAAGACACTCCCAGCCATGCCAGAGAAAGTGTCTTCCTCTCTAGGGCTGTGGCTGACAACTGAGGTGCCAGAAAGGGCTCTCCCTCTTTCCTAGGGAGGAGGAGCAGCCCACCCTGAAGTTTGGTACCTTTGCGCCTCAGCACCAGTTTGTTGAAGAGGTCTGACATCAAATCTCCACCTTGTCCTGTAGCTCTCACTGAAACAGAGCAAGACCAGTCAGGCAAGCAGCAGCATCAGTCTCAATGCAGCACTACAGCAAAAGCATTCTCCTGCAATACTACCTTCAGATGGAAGGAAAACAAGCAAACAGACTTCTAATCTCTCCCACTACAGTCCAGTTTCAGGTCAGGAGAACACTAGGCACCACAGGGTAATGGCATCTTCTGGGGAAATCCAAGAGTGGAATTCCTTGAGGGGCAAAAGGAGCTGGGCATTTGTGGTCTTACTCTGTCAAACCAGCTCCAGCGATGCCCTCCCCCACCACCCAAACCTAGCCTTCTCACACCGGCTCAGCCCTGCCCTTCTTGACCCCAGGGTTTCCTTTGTGTGTTTGCCCCCGTGAAGCGCTCATTGAAACTTCTGCATGTGCTTTGAGACAGAGCAGGTCTCCATCAAGAACACAAGTGCCCTTCTGGCAGATGAGGTTCAGCAAGTTCACAGAGCTTTGGCTGAAAGGGAAACACCTGAGACCTACACCAGCCTGTCAGGAGAGATAATGCCTTTCCATTATCTATGTTCACTGTGCTCCTGGCAAGCTCATCTCCCCTCAGACCTGCACCTCCTCACTCTGAGGCAGAGAGCAAGGAAGAGCAATTCTCACCTTGTTCTTGTTCCTTCTGCTTCTTCTTCTCCAGCTTTCTCTCCTTGACACTGCGGAGATTGGCCTTCCCAATGCCGCCAGCCTGGCGGATGGACTCCAAGAGACTGGCACGCCCAGTAGAGGGGTTCACCACCTCCTTTGGGGCTCCCTGGACCAAAGCTGCAGGGATAGGAACAACAAGGCAGCAGCCACAGGTCAGTGCACCAGTTACAGGCCCAGCCACATCCCCATGGGAAGGGCGGCTCCAATATCCCACCAGCTTCTGCCTTGGGCGGTGCGCCCAGCTCAGCCACCTCTGAGTGATGGGCTTACACCAAGGAGGAACTGAAGGCTTGAGGCTCCCAGGCAGGCAGGAGCAACTTTCCCTCCCACACAGCTTCCCTCCTCTGCCAGAAGGCTGGGAAGCCACAGGGAACCAACCAAGGACACAGGCTGAAGCCAAGGAGTCAGTGTTAGATTCCGCTGGTGAAGCTGTAGAGATGCGCAGCCCTTACCTGCAGGCACTGCATTGCTCCTCTCCTCGCTCGCTGTCCGGGCTGGCTCAGAGGGGACTGTGGGCTGAGGCAGGGGCGGCGGAGGAGGCACAGTAGCTGGAATAACAGGAGGTGGTGGGGGAGGTGGTGGGGGAGGCGGTGGCAATAGCTCAGCATCTTGAATGCCTGAAAGATGGAAGAAGTTACATCTGAGGAGTCCTAGAGGACAGCACACTGAGAGCTTCAGCTTAGAGCTTCTCATGCCTCAGCGGCAATGGATGAGAGTCCTCAGCACACACCACGCAGCAGAGCACTCCCACCCTGTGCAGCAGCCCTTCAACATGGGCAGGGCCAAGGCAGGGTTGAGATTCCCCTCCTCTGCCCTCCCCAGCTTCGTGCCACTGGCCTTGCCCAGCTCACCCAAGGGCATCCCCCCAGGCTGCCACAAGGCCGGTCCCTGCACACCGCACTCCCTCCTCCCTAGCCACGCAGAGTGAGGGAGGTGAAAGGCCCGGGGTCTGGCCAGCACTTGAGCAGGCTGCAACTTTGACTCAGGCCCAGGCACAAACCAGAGGTATTGCCAACATTCATCCTGAAATCTCCACCAAGGGACTTTCTGCCTTGTCTCCACCTTCTGGCAATCCCTAGAAACATTTCCAGGGATTGGGAATACCTGGTTGCAAAGGCTCCACCGACTCCGTGTTGAACGTGGGCAGCTCTGGAATCGCACTGCTGGGGGCAGACGGTGCAATGCCGGGGCCCAGGTCAGCACTGTACATGAGATCTGCAGCGATGCCAGGCAGGTCTGGCAGGTAGGACGGCACATCGATCTCAGGAACCTGGCCCAAATCTGGCACGTAGAAGTAATTTTCAGCTACCTAAAGAAAATCCAAACCAAAAAGATACGGCAATGACTATGCACTTGCTTTCACTTGCAGCAAACAAGGGCACTGCAGGGAACAGCCTGGGCGACAGTCAGAGCTGGGCTTGCGTGCCTCCGTACATTGGCCTCTCATCAGCGACCTCCTGCAGACTCGGCTTTGAAAAGGCAGACTGTAGGAGGAACAAGAGGTGCAGGACTCTCCCTAGTTTCTTGCAAGTGGGCTCTATCCTCCTGTGAAGGTCTCAGGCACCAACTTTAGCAGCCTACATAGAGCAGTCCCTTCTCATCCAGAAAAGGATGGTGCCTGAACCGTTTCAGAGATTAAGATGCAGGAGAAGCCCAACCAATTAGAGGTTTGGTTTTATGCTTCACACACGGGCAAAACAGTACCAAAGGTGCACTGTGAATAAAAGGCTTTGTTTACTGTACATGCTGCTGTCTCCTCTGGTAGAACATGATTAGCAAATGGCTCCCAGGCTTCTTTCCCCAGCCAAAGCCACACATTCAACCATGTACCATCAAAGCTCCCTGTCTGGCTGCTATGAGGTGTTGGGGACGAGGTCAGTCACATCCCGGGGCAGCGAGGTTGGTGTACTGCCTGCCCCATGCCCCACCCAAGCACAAACCCTTTGTCATGCTGGCTGGTCCTTCTGTTTGCACCAGCAGGTGTCCCTTCCCAGCAGGAATGGTGGGTCACAGGCCTCCTCCCAGGCACCTGCCAGCCATGGCACCTCACCTTCACACTCCTCATAAAGCTCGGGAGTTAGCACAAAGGGGATTATCAAGTGATAGAGCCTCCAAAATCCTCTTGAGCCATGAGGTCTAGCCCCAAGGTGAATCAATACTACATTACTCTTCTCACATCACTCAGCAATGGCTTGAGCAGAGAGAAATACTAGCCAAGTTAGAGGGTTCTGTGTTATCCATCAAGCCCAAACCAGGACTTCAGGCTCAAAAATGGGCAAGGTCCTGCTCTGCAGCCCCATGAGGGGCCATTCTCCTGCCTGATCTCCGCTCTACAGAGGCCCTCTCCTCTCAGAGAGCTGAACACAATCCCCTGAAGGGGAAGCAGCTGCATCCGTATCTCACCTGTTGGTCCAGCTGTCCCCTTTTGGTGATGGAGAGAGGAGCATCAAAAAGCTTCTCTTCCGTCTCTGTTTCCAGAGCTACATGAGTCTTCGTCACTGCTCCAGCCAGAGGATCCAGGAAAACATACTTCTTATACCTAAGGGTAGAGAACAAGTATTTCAGTGATGCCAACTTGAGAGCCAGGCCAGAAGAAACAGCATAGCCAAGAAGTCTGACTCCAGGTCAGACTCACTCTTGCAGCTGGAACATGTTGGGCTCTCGAGTTCCCTTCTTCTAGCCCTGTTTTCCTGCCTTTCCTCTCCACAGCCAGAAGGTGATCAGCTGCTCACCCCCTCCCACTGTCTGGCCTGATATCATCCTACAACCTGCAGCAGGACACAAGTCTCTCCTGGTGACCCGTCACTCAAAGGGCAGGAGGAAAGAAAGAGGGAAAGGTGTGGCTCAGAGGAAGAAAGAGGAGATCCAGCAGCTGAAAGCTCAAGAAGAACTTAAAGAAGCTCTTCAGTGTGAGCAGGAGGAGGAAGCATGAGGCAAAGCCCAGCGAGAAAGGGAACTACACTGAGAAGCAGTGGAGATATTAAAGCAGCAACAGCAGTAAAGTGCTGCTGTGAGGAACCATCAGGAGAAGGAGCAGAACCTAGGCAGGCACGTGGGGCAGAGAAGGGCAGGAGTGACATCAGCTTTCAAGGCTGGAAAGACATTAATACAGGGGTATGACAGGAAAAACTGAGTCAGAGAAGGGAAGTGCAAAGTTGTGTTGAAAACAGGTGAGTGTAGGATCAGGTGCAGACAAAACAACTTCTTCCACCCAAGAGGAAGAGTGGTGGAGAAAAGGTTGCTAGCTGGAAGCCAGTGGAGAGGTGCCAAACCTTGTCCTATCAGGAGCCTGGTATGTAAGACCCCCACAAAAGCAAGCAGTTACTGTTGCCCCTAGGAAGAGAAAGCTTCTCTGGGGACAAGCAGGGGCAGGTGAGCAGCACAGCACTGCTCCAGTTCTCACAGGTTCTCAGTGGTGTTGAAGAGCAGCAGGGAGCTGAGGGAGCTGATGTTCCTGGGGAGGCTGCCAAGGCCTTCTTCTGCATCATCCTCCTGGTGAATTTTGGTGCTCACGCACACAGGGAAGTACTTGAGCTTCTCCTGCAAGAAGCCAGATAACAGGTAGTAAGACACTAAAATCATAGCCGCTGAGACAGGTCTCCTCAGTCACCAAAACCCACACTGCTGGATTCACTGCGTGGTCTGGGAACCCTACTGCTCCCTCTCCACCTCCCTTCGAGTGAGGAAGAACATTGACAATATTGCAACCCCACACTCATGACAAATCTCCGCATTCAGATTCATGGCATGAACTTTTGATGCCATGGATGGGTCATATAAAGAGGTGTTGCTGTGGCAAGGATCCACCAAAATAAAACAACCACTCAGGCCCTACAGCCAGAGGCAGAGATGGAGCACTGCAGTCTAAAAGGCATTTGTCCCACTGTCTCCAACCAGTAGACATTTTCAAGCAGGCAGAGTCCCCCAAATACCTCTGTTACCTCCCCTTGGCTGCCTTCAGTTGATGTTTTAAGAGATGTGATCCCACTGGTGGGGTATGCAGGGAAGGCAAAGGAAAAAAAGAGGTTCGGAAAAAGCAGAGTGCCTGCACTAGGCAAGGGATCAGGCAGAAGGGAGTGCGCAGGGTGGAACGTGTGCCAGATGGTCTTGCAAAGCCTGAGGGATTTGCAGGAGTTTTCAACTCTAATGAACTGAAATCTCTTCTCTCTCGGTTCTAAAACTTCATGCATAATATATAGAGCTCCCTTTAGAAAAGGACTTATTACATCTGAACTGCTTGACTTTTATATAGAACAGGAATTGCCATCCCAGATCAGACCAGCGTTTCAACTAGCGTGACAGCGCCCGCTGCCAGATGCTCGGGGGGATGAAGCTCAGTGCCCACAGCACACATCGCTGTCGAGGGAGGAAAGGCATCAGTTCCTTATCCCATAAAAAGCATGGGATGGATGAACTTCTGCCGCAGACCCCTTCCCACACCTTTCCTCAGCCCCTTCACAACTCCTGTTCTTTCTTCACAAACTATGACAAGCAGCAGCCCTGTAGCTGTGAGGTGGTGAGTGTTCCTATCATGAGAAAACCAGAGCACTAACCAGCACAGTTTGTCAGGTTAAATAACTGGCCACGATCTTGTGGTTTTCTTCTGTCACCAGAAGATGACCACTTCAAACACTGTCTATGGCTTCCTATTGCCTCACTACTTTCCAGCGTCCCTGCTCTATGCCAGTTCCCGAGTCCTCCTTCCTTCCTTGTACTTGTATGAAGGAAATGGAGACCACTGTTGGTTCAGTTTTAGGACCATATCTCAGCGACATAAGCAGTTTCTGCTGATTGAAATTTCAGGCTTGAATTTGGTAGCCAGAAATCCTGGGAAATGGCTTAGTCACAGCTCAGTTAATCCACTAAGAGTTTGTATGATGCTCTAAGTCTATAAAATACTGTAAAAAAAGACCTAGGAGGTTTTGATTTAAATGGGTTTTTTCCTCCCCAAATAACATGTTCCAACTTGTGAGAAATACACTGAAATAAACATCTTGAGTTTTTACAGCAGCAAGTGGGCAAAAATAGATAAATTGTTATTTAGAGACCACAGAAGCAGAGATTCGGAAATAAAAGTTCTTTTGATCATTAATATTCATTTCCCAGTGTTTAATTTTTTAAGCATGAGGGAGTACTGACGTTTTTGCTTGCGCTGTTCACACACACTTAGCCCTCAAGTCATATATATATTTTTTTTAATTCTCTCTTTGGAGATTTCAGTTAGCACTGGAAGACTGTGCATCACTTTAAGAGTGGAGTGAGAAACCAACCATTACCTACATTTCCTATTAAGTCTCATTTGAGGCAGTTATAAAAGCACAAAGCATGAGTATTATTCTGAAATGTGAGGCTCTACATAATCCTTTGAATTTAAATGCCACCAAAGTGTTAGTCTTATACAGGTACCTAGACCTGTTTTGAAATTTAGAACAGCTACCCCACTGTCAATAATATCCTGCAATTGGGAATTCCACAAGTTAACATGCCATTTAAAAATGATTTTTTTTATAGGGGCAATAAGACCTTAAGCTGAAGGTTCAGCAACCTTGACATACTGAAGTCATGGGGGGTGCTTGAATGCTTGAACACTCCAACCTGGTGTTTGGCACCTGGCAGGATCAGACCTCCAAGGGTGCTTCATTGTCAGGCATTTTTGTCCCTAACAGCCTACAGTTAAATATATATGAAGTCATCCCAGTTCTTAAGTTTAATTAAGCACACACTCTTAAAAAAGGGAATTGGGTCGAAACACCAGAAACTCCATTCCCCCCATGTCAATGGCATGCTGAGGCTAGTTGGAAAAGCACTTTAAGATGTGCAAGTGCCAAAACCCCAGTTCAGCCTCCTGATGCCCATGGTGGAGGCAGAATTCACAAGGACATGCCAAGATACTGACCTTTTTGAAGCCTCACAAGGTTACTTCAGCAGTGGACTGTACGTTTGGCTTGGACTTCTTCCCAAGCCCAGGCAGATCCTATCTCCTACTCTATTTCCCAGCCTCCTGAGGGGCACATGCAGCTCCCAGACACAGGTCCCACCACAAAGGCAGTGCCCAGTGCCTGAGAAGCTCCACAGGGCTGCAGCCAACTCACTGTTCAACCCTGCCAAACAGCTACCACAGCAATATGCAAAACAAGCAGCTTTCCAGGCTTACCACAAGGACCCTGTTTATCGTACTTTTACCCATCAGTGCTTACCTTACAAAGCTGAACTGTGTCCTCTCAACAGCTGAGTTTTCATTCGTGCGGGGTGTGAAGGGGAAAGGAAAATTTCCCAGGAGGAAAGCACCAAATAAAACTGCAGAACCACTCACATTTCCAGCTCGGCTGCTTTCTCCCCAGAGCACAAACCCTAAGCGCTGAGCACAGGCTGCCACCACTTACCCTCAAACTGACACGAGCAGAGCTTGCTTTCCTGGTAGGGACATGTGTGTGCATGTGTGAGTGAAGTTAGCAAAGGCTCCTGTGACTGCTCCCAGCAAAGAGGCCCTCATTAGAAGTGAAAACAGGCAGCGAGCCTCTGCTGAAAGCCCTGAATAATTGAGGAGGGCATAAACGCAAACATCAGATTTCCCTTTGTCACATTTCATTACTGTAAGGCACATCAGGCTCCCTGCTCGGCTATGGCCAAGAAGGGCCTATCCGCCTGGAACATGGTCAGAGATCGGCTACGCTGAGCCCCACTCAACACACCAGCTGCTCCTGGCGAAGGCCCCTCTATCATCCAGCTGACAGCCACTCGCCAGCACAGCATCGTCCCTCCTGCCCCACGGAAGAGCTGCAGGAGCTAGCGTGTGTGTGAGCTTGGCAAGAGTAACAAGGCTGCTGCATGAGGTATCCTCAGCAAAGTCAGAGAAACATCAACAACCCCAAGGGAAGATCAAAAGATGTGTCACAGGAGTGGAGGAACAAATATAAGCATCCCCCAGGGCCAGCAACCAAGTCCCCTGGGTCACAGAGGACAGAACATGGCAATGGTACAGAGACCACCTGGGACAGGGAAGAGGTGGCATTGCCAGCAGCTGTCAGGGGCTATGGGGAAGGGCGTGCAGAACCTGCTGGAGCCAGTGGGCCAGTCAGATGGGCACACCATTTGCTCTTTGCGGGACACTGCTTTTTACCAGCTGATGTTCTTCTCAATCTCTTCCCTGTATGAGGGGCTGTACATTGACACCAGCCCTTCAGTGTGGGAAAACATCTTCCCTGTCCACTCACTGCCTACCTCTGCTCCCCCAACATGCTCTGATGGCACGGGACCACCAGCCAGATAGCACAACCATAACCAGCCTCCCCTGGCTGGCCAGCAGCAGGTCCCACAAAGCTCTGCCCTGCATTATTGCCAAGGCTCGAAGAAAGCATGAACTCTGCTTGAGTTCGCCAGCTGTCCATGTGGCCAGCAACCCTGCTTCCTTGGCCTGGCTGAAATATTCATAACTGCCTCACTGTGTGAGGTCTCAACTCCATTAAAACTCAGGAAAGTTAAGCGTAATAAATTATTCAGTGGCAGCTTTATTTTTGGGCCAAGGCACACAAGGATGAGGAAGGAAGTCTCTTTAGGGCTGGAGAGCAGGGAAGTTGTCAGGTTGATCTCTAACCTGCGAGGAACAGCACATCTGCTACTCCTGGCACAGCGCACACACAGCAACTTTTAAACTTTTAAGCACAGCAGCTCCTCTCCTTCCAACCTGGGGATGTTGACCCAAATTGCTGGAGAATCCTTTGGCAGTATTTCCAGGCAAAGCCATCACTTCTCAGAACTCCCCAACAAGCCCCTCTCTGCCAGACAATGCACAGGCTAAAAGGGAACTCAGGACCTGCTTCAACACCACCAGCTGAAGATATCTGTGCTATGGGCACACCTGGAAGCCCACCTGTGCTGCGTACTGAGAGATTCAGCCACTTTGAAGGGCTTACAAACCACAATAGCTGAACACAAGGCAAAGGAGAAGCAAAGCACAACCAAAACATGTAAAGAAGCAAAATTATTTTCTCCTTCAAAAAAATCTAAAAATTAGCTGTGAACCAGGGAGGGACAATATCCAAGTGTGATGCTTTTCTGGGACAGAAAAAATAGTCCTTTTTCTCCTGACACACTCACAAGCATTTACCTTCCCCTTCTCACCATTGCTTACATTAGACCCTTCAGAAACTGCTTTTCAAACAATTACGACCCTGATCCCAGCTGCCCTGCTATGCATAGCTGAAGCCTTAAGCCCAGAAGACAGCAGCACCCACCAGCACTGCTGCAGGAAATGGCAGCATTTCAGGAAATGGAACTGCTCTGGAGAGCTGGCAGCCAACAGCCACCCAGAGCACTCAACCACTCAGCCAAGGTCTTGTACTGACATGGCCTGCTCAAATTGGCAGCTCTGCAAGCTTCCCAGCCTGACCTCACATGCCCTCACCAACAGGCCAAGCTGAAAAGATGGTCTGCTCCTAGCCTGTATCCTAAAGCCCTGGTCTACTTCATCAAAGAGAGTAATGGCCTCCTGGCTTCCCTTTGCTTGTTCATCTCAAGGTCTGTTCTCTCCCTTACCTGCAGAGCCTTCTCATCCAGCACTCGGTGTTTGCTCTGAATCTTGTGTCTTGGCCATTTCTGTTTAGCTGGGTCTTCTGCACCAGCAAAAATTGAACTGTACTCCTGCAGCCGTTCAGGGGCTGGATACTTGGCACTGGAAAATACCTGTGGGGAGACAAGGAGGAACTGAAAAATCCCAACAACTGAGCAGTCCTACACTCCAGAAACACACGGAGTGAAGTAAGCACACAGTCTGTGCTGCTGGTAGGAATGGACAGCCTTGGAGTCAAAAGGCTCCTAAACGCTACCTACAGAGACCCAATCATGCATGGGCTGTCTCTTTCTGTATCTGAGGCGATCACAGGCTTCCACTAGGGCATTTGAAACACTGTATCAAATGGGGGAAGAAGGGGGAAAGAGGAGTTTTCACCAGTGTTACATGGCTCAACAAGATTAAGATGTAACTTATATGGGCCTCATAAATCCAGGAGCTGTGTGGCTCATGGGTCTACAAATCATCAACTAGATGAGTCTGGAAGAGTACTGTCATCACAACCCTGCTCAGCAGCAACGTATGGAGAGGTGAGCAGGCAGCAGCAGCGGAGCACCTGTTCTCCAGAGCTCACATCAGGAGTAAAGGGAGAAGGTGGAAGGAAGAAGGGAGGCCATGCAGCCTTTGTTGAAGTTGTTACCTTAATAGCCTTCTTGCTGCCCTTTATCTTCTCAATCTTCGCTTGGGCGAGTGTCACTCTCTCACCGATTGCCTGAAGCTGTGCCCGGCTGGCCTCCACCCGCTGAGAGATCCTAGGAGACAAGCACCTTTACGATGAAGAACTCCGAGCCAGAGACTTTCTGGCACCAGTCAGTGCCCAGGTGCTTGGGGAAGAATATGAATCTTGCTGGACTGGATTTCACAGGGCAAAACAGTGCTGGTTGAGATATGCTTGTCTTGGTCCCACTGAAAGCTTTATGTACTCCAACGTGAAGGTAGGTCTAGTCTGTGACTCACAGCACAACATTGCCATGGCTGTTTTGAGGCGCAGCACAGAAAGATGGACAACTACAACTTTTTTGTGACACCAGAGTGCCACAAGCCCTAGGTCCCTCTGCAGGTACTGCTGACAAGAAAGCCACAGCCAGTTATCAACTGTCACTGTATTTTTAATGAAAAATGGCTTGTTAAAAATGAAAGGCAGCACATGCTAATGAGCAGAGGTCAGGACTCACAAGGATTATCCTGTCCTCTACTATACCAGCAGTGTGCTGCATGACTTCTTTCATGACGCTTCACAGCTTTGTGATTTGGTTTCCACATGGGTTAAACAACATTAGGTCCTCATGTGGAGCAAGAAGGCACGCTAACTTGCATCA
Organism: Coracias cyanogaster; assembly: GCA_033124195.1. Lineage (NCBI taxonomy): Eukaryota > Metazoa > Chordata > Aves > Coraciiformes > Coraciidae > Coracias > Coracias cyanogaster. The sequence goes on along the minus strand of JAVSBS010026890.1, from coordinate 13,113 downwards.
TTTTTGCATAACTAGATGTGCTGGTTTTGGCTGGGATAGAGTTAATTTTCTTCATAGTAGCTGGTATGGGGCTCTCTTTTGGATTTGTGCTGAGAACAGCTTGGATAATACAAGGATGTTTTTGTTACTGCTGAGCAGTGCTCACACAGAGTCAAGGCTTCTTCTGTTTCTCCCCTCACCCCACCCCACCAGTGAGTAGGGCCAGAGGCGCACAGGAAGCTGAGAGGGGACAGCTGGACTCAACAGACCAAAAGGGATATTCCATACCATATGACCTCATGCTCAGCATATAAACTAAGGGGAAAGCTGGCCAGGGGCCACTGCTGGGGGACTGGCTGCCCATCAGTCAGTTGGTAGCGAGCAATTGTTTTTCATCTGCATCACTTGTCTTTCTTCTTTTTTATTTCTCTCTTTTTTTTTGTTATTTTCCTTTTCATTACTAGTGCTATTGTTATTACCATCATTAAATTATTAAACTGTTATCTCAACCCATGACTTTTCTCACTTTTACCCTCCCACTTCTTTCCCCCCACATCCTGCTGCACAGGGAGCGAGCCAGTGGCTGTGTGGTGCTCAGTTGCCAGCAGGGGTTAGCATCATAGAATCACTATGGTTGGAAAGGACCACCAGGATCATGAAGTCCAACCTTCATCCTAACACCTCTCTAGCCACTAGACCATAGTCTCAAGTGCTACATCTACTCGTTTTTTAAATACCTCCAGGGATGGTGACTCCACCACCTCCCGGGGCAGTCTGTTCCAGTGCCCACGTTAAACCACAACACTAGATCAGCATCAAAATGCTTTGAGACTGAGGTGAGGAGGACGCTGTGGCAGCAAGGGATAGCAGCCACTGGTTAAGTACGTCTGCGTTCACCACGTGGACATATTCCTTTTTCCCCACAAAGCTTATACCAGATGCCTTGCAGTCAGGGGCATGACTGAAAGTGCCAGCATGTTGTGCACAGTTGCTACCATGCTGCAGGAACTGTCACACAGGTTCAACCAGAGGCTAGGAGGGACATCAGGACCAGGCACCAGCTACAGCTAACTACGGAGTCACCTTCTCAGGAAATACTTCCTTGTGCATAACTAGCAGCTTCTCCCTAGCTTCAAGCTCAAAAGCTGAAAATTGTTCTGAATCTTCACCCCTCTAATGAAGCCAGCAAAGAATATTTTTTTATGGCTACACAACCCATTAGGAGAGGTAGTTCTCCACTTCAGCAACGTTTTCTAGCAATGAGCTCCATCAGATCATTTTTTGTGCCTGTAAAAATAAGTCTCAAACACTGTCCTTAAATTTCATCAGAAGTCCCTCTGCTTTTGAGTAGAGAGCTCCCATACTTTTTTCCCCACTCTAATTCCTTTCAGTAACAAATTTGACATCAGCAGTGATCCAGGATTCCCATTTTCCAACTGTACGAAACCCATCTTTTCAAGTGCTTTCACTCTGTGCAGCACATTCCCTATTACAGTACAGAAATAGACTCCACTAAAGCAACCCCCTCCTTGTAGGTAGTGAAAAACCAGCAGGTACAAGCAGCCTATTCACCTTGTATCTTTCTGAAAGAACCCCGCTTCTTTCCCCAAAAAGCTTAAAGTGTTTGTTTCTTTATAGCCATGCTCCCCTCTTCTTGGAGGCACGAAAATCCTTCCTGATGCATATGGCAAGAGAGCATGCAGCCTGCTTCTACTTCATTCTTTTGGGAGTGGAAGATAAGCAAAACTGAACCTTAGGAGATTCTCCCTCTAGGAATTATTCTCCATTTCCCCATCCTTTCATTTTAAACACAGCCTAACAGCTTGTATTTTGTACCAACACTAAGTACAAATCTGCTCATGATTTCCTTCCCACACCCTCCCTGTCTCAGTGGAGTAAGTCCGCATCAGTTACACACTTGATAGGTTCTCAGAGTAGTTTCTGTTGTTCCTTTCAGTGCCTATTTCCTTGCACCTGTCTGCTGCAAATTTCATGTGTCGTAGGGCTGTCCCATTGCCTTGTTTTGTGCAAGTGTGAGATGCCTCTGAAGGACCTATGTCTTCCCTAACTGCCCTCCCCAGCACTTTTTCCCACCTCACAGTTCACCTCTTTTCTAGATGTTTCATAATTTTATTGATTGACACTATTTCCAGTACTGCTCCTGGGGGCATCTAACTATTTTTACTTCTTTCCAAGCTGAAAAAGTCGCTCATTTATTTCTGCTTTGCTGCTCTCCCTCAAATCAATGATGCAATTTTCCCTCTTACTTGTGATAGGACACCTCCCCTAGAGGAGCTCAACAAAGCCTTGCTGAAGCTCCAAATAAAAGCAAGGTATCAACTGCCTTTTAGCCAGGACCCTGCTGGCTCCCAGAAATAAGTTATCAGGGGCTGACAAGGCACATTTTTTTCTCCCAGACAGAAGTGTTAAGCAAATAGTTACACAAGCTCAGGCTGGAAATCAGTAACTGTTCTCCTCCCTTCCGCTCCATGAAGATGAGTGAGTCAAGTTGAGGCAGTCAAACACTTCCCTTTCTCCCTTTCCTGTAACACTTTATCCTCTGTGCTTCATCAAGTATCAAGCTCTTCCTTTCCCTTCCCACACTCACTTTTTCACTAGCTGTGAAGAAGCAAAGGAGTGTTTGAGGAATCCTAGTCATCCTTACCTTCCACCTTTAATCACTTCCACATTTAACACTCATCCTCTAAGACACCTGGTTTAGGAGGAACGGTGCCACAACTCCCTTTAGGTCCCCACCAGACACGGGCAGTGCATTGGCTACCGCAAAGTGCTTTTTGGTGCTAGAGCACTAACACCTCCCAAAGTGCATGGACAGGATCAGGGGAAGAACAGCTCACAGCACTGCCTACATCTTCCTTATTTAAGGTTTGCTGGAACCTCTCTTAAAATGGAATAATCCCTAAAACCAGAACATGGCTAGCAATTACTGTGCCCTAGCTGCAACAGTAATGGTGCACCCAGAAAGGAAGGAGGGAAGATATCTATAGCTTCGTCCATCCCTACAACCCACCAAATATGACATCCGCCCATGAAAGTACAGTATCAGGCAGACGGCCCGCTCCCTGCACAAGCTGGGGAAGTTGTCTAGCTCAGGTGTTTCAAACCATGACGGCTCTTTTGAGACACCCTGTACTTTCTCCTGTGATCTCCTATTCTAGGATTTGACAGGCCAAATCCCACTGACCTTAAGAGATCTGACAAAAATCTTCACCTGGGGTGGTACAGATGCAGGCCTGCAACACAGAAGGAATACACACCAGCCTACAGAATTAATTTATTTGCTGCTGAACAAGATAACCATGAAAAAAAAATTATTAAACTCCCTCAATCCAACTAATCCAAATTCCATCACATGGACAGGCTCCTAAAAGTGCATGACCATTATGCACATACAGTTCAAGATACAGTTGCATGTGTTAGTTAAGAGACACCAGACCATAATGATACTGGAAAAATACATGGGAAAAAAAACCCTCATGTTCAAGTGTTTTCCAGCAACTTTAGTATTTCTACTGCTGTAGAAACCGAACTTAGTCCATGGAGTCAGCTGGTGTTTCTAAAGAAAGGCAACAGCAAGGGATGAAGAGCACTGTTGCCAAGGATTTCAGGGGCAGCATCAAAGCAAGGTGGCATTCAGACCTCAACGTTTATTTAAGGACTGTGTTACTGAGTGGCATTTGTTTGAAAGGCAGTTGCAATCAGGACAGGATGGGTAAGTGTTAACGAAACGGCCCATTACTGCCCCTCAGAACCCTGCGCTCAGACAGCCAAAAACCCCATCAGCATCTGAACCTACCCCGAGCTTGTCCTATTAGTCATCGCTGTGTTATTTTGCTCCCGGTGCTCTTTTCTGCTTGAGAAACCCCTTTAGTTAGATGCAATGTGACTCTGGAGTTGCCAAGATGCAGGAGGTGCAGAGCGACAACCCCATCCTTTGGGCAGGATGGATGCTTCAGGACACAGGGGGCCTGCAGAAGAAAGGAGAATATCTCACCTGCCTTCAAACCCTAGACACTGAGGCAAACCAACCTTTCCCTCCCAGTGTTCTTCTCTGGGGACATAATACATGTGGCAGATTAAATCCATCTAGTGGATTATCTCTTAATCCATACAGACTTTTATTTTTGATCTAAGCAGATATTGAAGCCAATCTTTCAGCTGCTTTGATCCAAGCTTTCACATTCCCTTGTCCCTCAGAAATCTTTTTGCAGCTGAGTCCCCTGCACCTGACCTCCAACTTAAATCTTGTTCCTCCTTTCTCCTAAAGCCCTGATCCGGCTGCCTTGAGCTCCTCTCCATTTCGGAGGCAACTCTGTCCAACACCCACAGTAAGTCCAAAGAATACTTCTGCCCACCTCACTGCCTCCCTTGCTGGCCCTGTATCCTATGTCCCATCTGCAGCTACAGAGCAGATCACTTCCTGTTATTTCCTTATAACTCCTCTAATAAATCTCACATTCAGGTGGCTACTGAAAGACCTCTCTGCTGCGTCTGTGTCTGCTCATGGAGGAGAAACGACTATTCGCTTACTGCCGTAGGAAAAAGAATTGAAGCATTAGGAATCTGGCATTCAGGACACTGGACACTGCCTGTCAGTTGTCAGCACTGGCAATAACACTGTATTTCTAAGAGGGTCTCCAACCACTTCATAATGCCAAAAAAAATTGTGATTTTTATCATCCCTACTTGCTAGGGATCATATAGCATCAGGAAAAAGTTTAAAATCAGAGTAGGTTTAAAGATAGGCTGACAGATTCCCAGAAAAGTGGCTAGGCAAGACAGAATTCAGCTGGAAGGAAGAATTACAGCAGCAGGAGATTCTTTGCTGTCTATGTTGAGAGCACACATCACCCAAAAGTGACAGAGATGACAAAATTTGGGAAGTGGAAGAGAGAAGATGCAAGCTCCACACCAAGGTGAAGGAGAAAGGCGAGGCAGCAGAGGTTGGGAGCAAACCTCTCTAGAATACCAAAGAACTTCAATTTCACGTCTGAAGTACAAAAGTAAGCGATCAACCAAGGAGAAAGAACATTACGAAGCAGAATGAGAAATGAAGTTGCACAGGAGGATAAGGAAGCTGGAGTATTAAATGACTTTTTCTTTAAATGAGAACTGTATACAGAACAGCAAGTCAGGCTTCTGGTTTCCTCCCAGCCCAAGCTCTAGTCCTGAGAGATAGTAGGGGGATGCCTGGCAGTGCTGTTCTAAACTTCAGGGTACATGCAGTAAATTTGTTTTATAAAACCTTGGCTTTTTGCCTGAAAGCCAAGCTTCTTTTTTTCAGCAAAGTGTGCTTTTATTAAATTTCTCCCTTACTGCAGGAGGCATGAATTAGAAGGGATGGAGTTTATGGTTCCTGTATTTTATTGCATCTCCAAGCAGCTGGTGCTGGAGCAGGGTAACAAGGGAAGATAACAGTGCCGGCTGCCACTCATCCTTCCACAGCACTGGGCCAAAACCAGTATGAGACCGCTACTGATGAATGAGATTCCACTCTATAAGTTTCAGTGGTTTCCAAAAGTAAGAGAACCACTGGTGAGATGAGGAGAGACAACTTCCCGGGGGTCATCATCCCAAGATGAAAGCAGCAGCAGCAGCAGGTGACACTAAGGAATTTAAATGTCCACCCTTCTTCTCAGTCTATGGAGCCCCTTCCTAACCTGCTTCTTTTCTGGGACCCAGAGGCACATCACTGCTCTCTTCTACTTGTATGCTGCAGAGAAGAAGAAATTTTGAACTTTTTCAAGTTTTAATTTGTCCAAGAATCTTCCTGAAAAAAAGGCCATGGTCTTTTATGGCTCTTCAGGCTGCTGAAGTGATGAGGAAACATCAACGCATCACCCCTGGTACCTGTAACTCAGGGTTTTGATGCACAATCCACTAGACGGAAGCAGGCCTAGAGAGCTAAGCTAGAATACCTAAGCATGTTCTGGCTGGCAAACAAGGGAGAATGTTTTATGAGGCACTAGAGTGTGCTTTACCAACAGCCTTACCGCATATGGATGTCCCTACACACTGCGGTGGCCAGCTCAGGCTCCATGCAGCAACGACCAGCACGGTCAGAAACGTGCTGTGAGGAGCCCAAGCTGGCAGCATCGCAGGGTGAGATGGAGAGAGCAAAGGAAAGGCTGCTAAGACATTTATGGTTTACAGCAATCCAGGGAGGCATTCAAAGCCAGTTCACAAAGCCAATTCGCCTCAAAGGTTTGAAAGCCAAAAAGCAAAAAATGAATGTTTTTCTAAAAAGCCAAATAGGTTGAACCACTCACAGAAAGATCAACTTGTTTGCTTTCTGCTCTTCTCTCTTCGTATTTAAGCAGTTTTGAAAGTCTTGCTTCACGTCTGAGTAAGTGTAATCAGAAACTGTTATCATACACCATCTCCGACAGAAAGAAATCCCAAGTGAGATCGTGTAATCAATGTTCCTTCCTCCATTAAAGGTTTGGGTATTATACTAATTAATGTTTATCACACTGATTGCTCCTTGAGCCTGATTTGCAGGTGTTTCAGCATTCATGTATTGCCCTGCTCCTGTGATGCTGAACAGCTTTGCAGATTGGAGGGTGATCAAGGTTGCCAAGTTAACCTCAGCAGGATCTGGCATACATTACTCTCCTCAGGTCATGTTCTCACACAAAAATAATTTCATTTTGATTTTTAATCTCTCATTTCACAAGATGCTCCTGCTACTGGGAATTAAGTTTATGTAAAAGTGGAAACTTGGAATTTTGACCTATCATCACAGTACCTTCTTCCCCTGCAGCTTGTTCTCCTCCCAAAAAAAAAAAAAAAGACACTTTTCTTAAGTCCCAAGTTCTTCCTTAATCTTCCAAGCTTTTTACTTGCCTCCCACCACTGGCTGATCGGAAAAACGGGCGTTTTCTTTTTTTCAGAGGAAATAGCATACACAGAGTTTCTACTTAGTATATAAGTAGAAAGTCTGTGTTTGCAAATAATTTACACAATTAGATCTTGTATTTAAACTATACAGGCTACTCTTGGTCAAACTACTTCTCCATTAATAGTGTTAAGATATATAAACACAACAGGTTCTACCATCACGGTGACAACTTTTGGGAAGGACGCTCTAAAAGAAATAATGGGAAAAAAAATATGGTTCTTCCACCAGTACTGCTGGAGTTTCATAGTTGACTTTTTGAGTTCTTTCACTGGTAGTGTGGGGGTAGATACCAAATGTCTCCATGGAACTGCTTCCCAGAGTAGCAGTCACAAGAAAAGTCTTAAGACAGCAGATGCTGCAAGCATAGAATCATACAATCATAGAATGTTTTGGGTTGGAAGGGGCCTTTAAGGTCATCTAGTCCAACATGCTGCAGTGAGCAGGGACATCTTCAACTAGAAGAGGTTGCTCAGAGCCCCATCCCACTTGAGCTTGAATGTTTCCAGGGATGGGACATCTACCACCTCTCTGGGCAACTTGTTCCAGTGTTTAACCACCCCCACTGTAAAAAAAAAAAAAAGTCTTCCTTATATCTAGTCTAAGTCTCCCTTCTTTTAGTTTAAAACCACCACCTCTCATCCTGTTGCAACAGGCCCTGCTAAAAACTGTCCACATCTTTCTTACAGTCACCCTTTAAGTATTGGAAGGCCGCAATAAGGTCTCCCCAGAGCCTTCTCTTCTCCAGGCTGAACAACCCCCTGTGAGTCTGTCCTCATAGGAGAGATGTTGTAGTAACTGGTACTAGTACCATTAACTCATTAGTAAAAGTTACAAGTACTAGTAACTGGTTTCTTATCTATATAGTCTTCACTCATCCTTGCAAAATTCTCATAAGTATTTATGGACTGAAGCTCAGTCTTTTGTAGTAATAGCCTTAAGTATTTTGTTGTGGTTTTTTTTTTTTTTTTTTTAATCACTTTTGAAAGGAAGGCTAATCCTGTTTGGACAGAATTTTACAAAACTGTCAGAAGCAAATTTTGTTTCCATGTTGTTGAAGTTATAGATCTGATTTGGCAGATAGCTTAAGAAGGTGTTTTGGCACCTTGTAACCTTAAATTAATCAACAGTGTATACAAAATATTAGGTTTCTCTTTCTCCCATCAAAGCTCCTTTCTCAGAACAGCCAAAGATCTTCTCCTCTGTCGCCATTGAACAGAAAATGTGTGTCATCACACAGAGGCACAGGAAATGTAAGCAGCGGAGAAATGCCCAGGGACCCTGTGGTGAACTGTATCTGGAGACAGGGGAGAGCTAACGCCTTTTTAAAAGTCTGAGATTCCTCTGGATCACTGAGGGTAGAGGAAACTCCTTCCCAGCCTTCATTTGGGTGCTGTGTCTGATTCTACACAAACAGCCCTTCTGTTGCACAACTCACTCTTAATCGACATTGCACTCTACATTTCCTATCAGTAGTAGTCAGAGGAGACAGGTCAGCCTGGATTTAAACATTTGATTGATGCCTTTTCCCAGGTGGGGTTGCAAGAGAAACACGTAAGCCACCAGCCAAAACTGATATTTCTTCTGAGTTTCACCTGAAGGTATCAGCAGCAGGAAACTAGTACTGACAAGTCCACAGGCCTCCCCAGACCTTTTAGCCTGTGCCTCACTTAAGCCAAAGATGCCTCGCTACATTGCCATGACAATGTTGGAAGGATGAGTGACACTTGCAGAGCCTCCCTCCCCACTGGCAAGGCAGTTCCCATTAACACAGCATTGCAGAACAGGAGGACAGCCTGGATTACAGCAGAAGATCAGGAAGTTTCTCTTTATTCCTAGATTTCCCCCATACCTTCCAAAAGGTTTTAAAGCAGTTTTCTTGACCAAGCTAAGTAGCACCTAGTTACACATGTGTGATAACAACCAATTGGAAACTAGGAGGAAATTCTTCACGTCAAGGGTGGTGAGACCCTAGAACAGGCTGCCCAGAGGGGTTTTGGATGCTCCATCCTTGGAGGTGTTCAAGGTCAGGTTGGATGGGGCCTTGAACAACCTGGTCGAAGTGTCCCTACCATGGCAGGAGAATTGGAACTAGATAATCTTTGAGGTCCCTTCCACCCCAAACTATTCTATGATTCAGTGAACGTCCCTAAAGGTTCAACCACAGGGCTTGCCCTAATGTAATGCTAAACGTAACAGGTAAGCTGAGCTCCCGCTCATTTGTTGGGATGCAGGTTTTTCATACACGGTACAGAGCACAAATACTGCTCCTAGTCTGTTTATCTCCATTACCAAAACAAGCCATTTTCAACAAGAATAAGAATGCTGATCAAAACACACCCGCCTCTGGAGCAGAAAATGATTCCTTGTGACAGAAGTTCAAACTCTAATCATTCTCTGAGAAAAGCATTGCTTTTCTTTGCATTTAATCAAACATCATTAGAACTTCATAGATTTTTACCCAAAGATCTCAAAGCAATTTCCAAGCGTTAATTAAGTCTTGGATACTTGTGAAACTAAGACTAGAATCGTTTGTCCTTGTGTCAAAGGAAATCTGCGGAAATTCTCAGTGCGGTCCCAGCAGACCAGATTTTCAGTCTGTCATTCCCTAATTTGAACAATTTTTGCTTTAATTCACAGCAGTTAACAAATATATTTCAGTAGTAGTTTAATTTTCAGTTTTATTGACTTTAGGACCACCTATACAAGTACTTCTACACTCTTGAATTGCCAAATCTGTCCCACTGCTGCTTTCTAGAATGAGCTACAGCCAGCAAGCACTGATGCAAAGCTCTGATCACTCTCTCTCAAACACTACTTGTTTCTCCAGATCCAGAATATATCCTCTCCCTGTATTTAAGAGACAAGTTTGAAGGTTTTTGAATTGACTTGAAATTTTCCGTGCTTGTCAGTAGCAAATGGCAATCGCATGGAATTTGACTTGTGCACCATAAGTTGAGCCATTCAGTCCCCTTTTCAATAACAGAGTTAAGAGCTATCATTTACAAGCTAGTACTCACAACAGTCACTAACTAAAATCAGTATCTATAAAAACCACTGTCCTGCACAACTGGACTTGCACGTTCATAAGGAAAGCCTAACCAAGAAAAAGGACTTGCTACCACAAAGCAGTCTGTTTCATCAACTGCGAAACCATCCGGGACAACTGCACTTCATCTCTTCTTCTTGTGACTCTTAGTTCCTTTCTGACTTCCCACCAAGTATAAAGGGTCTGCCGCTGTGGTGTCTCTTTACTTTGTCCTGACCTATTGAGGTTCTCACCAGATACTTGGTAAATAACCTAACTAGCTTTTGAAGGATGACTTGGAGTATCCAGGTCATTTTGTTTTGCTCTCAGTACTACATTTCTGCTCATCATAGTTGCTGCTGTGATCACTGTACTTTCAACAGCTTACAACTCAATCAAATTTCTTCTGTTCCCTTCCACTCCCAACTCCCTTCAGTTAGGTATTTCTTGCCTACGTGAGTATTGCTACTCACTCCTTCTGTTCAGCAGTGGATGATCCTCCTCAGCAAGCAGTGAGGACTGGTGCCCATTCCAAATATTGCTCCAGAATCTTGCTACAATGAAAACAAGCCCAACCACATAAGATAGGCTTTCTCAGAAACAGTTATCAGCCCTTTGCTAGTTACAAAACGTCACTGCTCACCACATGTTTTCCCTTTCTCACCCATGCTTCCAATCTGAATTTCTTCTAACAACAGAGCCTTCTCTTTCAAAACAGGTCTCCACCTCTTAAAGGTTTCTTTCCACACTTTTTGCAAACTGAGCTTTTTATTTCACAATACTTGCTGTTCAGAAAAAGAGGTTGTTTAGTGTTACTTCTTCATTTTCCTTCAATCAATTGCAGTCACACTCAAATCTCAAAAGGCACTTTCTATGATATGCCCATCAACAAGATAATTTAAGTGCTTCTTCAACAAATCACAGTAACTCTTTATGACACATTATCCATCTAATACCTTTCCTGAGTGATTACAGCACTTTCTGACTTTCTTGAGGGATTTCTAGTTACTTTTCAAAAAAAAAAAACTTTGGGCCTCAGGCAGAGATTTTTCTAACAGCATCAAAGAACAGATGCCTCCCTGCTTGGACTGACAGCTGTTCTGTCACTTCAGTGAAACAGTCTGTGGCACATCAGTGATCAGACATTGCCTTTAGAGTTCTAGACATGGGATTTCTTTTCCTCACTGTCCTTTTTAAAACTCATCTTCCCCATGTAGTGACTCACAAATAGTTATTAAGAATGGAAACAGTAGCTTCACCGTAATACCAGAACAAATTTGTACGGTATACTTTTCTTATCTCCTTCCCTAGCCCCAAACTGCCAGGACTATACATTCATAAATTTTAATGGCCATTAGGCCTCACTCACCCTGTGACATATGCACAAAACAAATGTTCTCATGGACCAATGCCTTTAGCAGCAGCTAAAACCCTCATCCCGACTAAAAGCAAGCACGAAGGGCATGATTTTGGCTGTGGGGTTGCTCCTAAGTGACCCATGTGCTAGGAAGAACAAAGAAAACACTGCCTGGTTGGCCCTCAGTAACTCAACAGGAGTTGGAAGCTTCTCACCCTCCCTCAAAAAAGTCACACACAGTCTGAATTTGTTACGGAATCAACTAAATCCAGGATGCCACTTTCAAAAGTATTGTTGCTGAAGCAAAACTGAAGAAACCCAGTTGTTGGGCCAAAGCAACAGAGAGAACTAAACTGTGGAGAACATGAACTTTTCTAATTTCTTGGTGCCGAGCTCCTGGAATGACTGATATGTTCTATATATTTCATAGATAATCAGAAAGGCTATTCCTGCTGCACTACCACAGAGCAAAACTGCAACAGTTTTACTTAGTCTTCTAAAAGAAATGTCCCATTATGCCTCCCATCAGGCATGTCCTCTTACTCAGTTTTCACAGTAGATCTAAAATGAACGTCCTAGAAGTAAAATAAACCCAGGTATTTGCATTTTAAAATGTGTATTAATCCAGAATAAGGATCATATTCTTGGATAAATTAAAAATAGAATCCAACTCAGAAGACACTAAATTCCCCACCTGGGGTTTCTCTTTACCACACTTTACCATCCAAATCCTTTATCCCTGGATCCAAAAATAATTTTTATCCCTTACTCTCCCTAATAGCACAGCATGCTGGATTTCCTCAATAAAATTATTGTCTGAGGGATTTAGATGGAAGAGAAACAAGAACTCCTCCATTAGCGTTGGCAAATGGATCTGCTACTCTCCAAAAGGGCTGCTCTGTCCTGTTAGCTGCATTTACACCCAAATTCTAACCTACCCCATTTGGAAAAGGCAAGTGACAGCATCACAGCTAGTCAGAAGGAAGGACCACGGAAACAGAATTTAATCCACCAGTCAAGTGTGAAGAACAGACCTTTGGCACCAGTGTTTCCTCCTGCAACTCTCCCTGCTGTGTGCACACTCCCACTTTTATAGGAGGGAGCCTGTAATACACATTTCAAGCTACCCAGTGTTATTTTCCAGACAGTTTTCTCCACACTAGATCCCTGATGGAAGTCATGCCTATAAAACAAAGTGACTTATTTGCATTTCTTCCTTCAGGGCTAAGTAGACAAAACTCATCCACAGGAACAGAAAATTACTCCAACACGTGTGAGTCCAGAGTCTGAAGCTGGTTGAGAAGGTAAAGCTATCACTTTGTATGAGAAAAGAATGACATGGAAATTGCGTCAAGAAGAGTGGGAGTGGGAAAATCTGATAATATTGCCAAACCTGCAGGCTAAGAAACCAGAAAAAAGGGTGCATTTCTTTTGCTGAGAGGCAAACACTGACTTCTTGTCATGATCTGCTTCTCCCTGAATATTTACAGAGAGTAATAGCTACAGCCACTTGGGGGAAGGGGCTGGGGGAAGAAGGGAATGTCTCTCTGGATGGGGAAGTTCATAAGATATTTTCCAAATCTATGTTAATTAACAGCAACCTCCTACCATAGTAGTTTATAGACATGACCTATTGCTGGACAAAATCTCAGTCACTGCATCTCCCATCAAGCAGATCTAGATCATCCCAACCCACAGCCATCCAGAGTACTTCAAGAAAAGGAAGTTTACTCAGCTGCACAATGAGCAGGTTTTCAGAATTGTCCTGGAATCACAGAATCATTATGGTTGGAAAGGACCTCCAGGGTCATCAAGTCCAACCTTTCTCCT